>JAKTXL010000062.1:53521-86826 GCA_030582535.1 Insectozyma bohioensis | reverse complement strand
AATATTAAAAGACAACACATCAGTATGAAATGAATGTCTTGTCAACCATGAGAGTCATTATTGTCTGTGTGACCTTACTAAGAGAAGGCCAGGTGAATTGGCATGTAGTATAAATACTTTTGAGTGTATAGATTATATATATTTTAAACACCACTTTTCTTTTTCAATATATACTTATGCATCATAAGGATCGACCACAACTTTTTAATTTCGCGTAAAAATGAGCAAGCGACGAAATGACATTGAAAAAAAATAATTTCTTAAGTAAGAGGAACTATCTACCATTCGTTTCAAAAATTTAAAGATTTTTACAAAAGGATTAATAAAACAAGTTAATAAAATTAGATTTTTTGAATTGGGCATATTTTATGTTAATTCGTAATACGCGTAAAAATAAGCATGAGCATATACTACGAGTGGACTTCACTAATTCAAATAAAAATATAATACGAAAAAAAATGTTTTTTATAACACAGTTTATAATAGAAATATTAATAAAAAATTAAAAATAATATTTATTTTGATTATAAATAAATTAAACAAGTATTAAAAAAAGAAAAATTGGGTGGAATTGAAGTTAAGCAACATAATTTAGCAGCAATGAAAAAAAATAAAATTGAAAAATATTACCAAAGTTTGTTAGCAAATTTAAACAATAGTACAACTACTGGTAACATAAGAACCATCTGATAATTTCTTAACAGCATTATCTTTAGAAGCGTTAGTTTTTGAATTGTTGTTGTTTGATTGTTGAGCAGCCATTTTAAATTGTTTTAATTGAATTAATGATTTAAAAAAAGTAAAACTAATCTGAAAACTTGTAAATCGATGTCTTTTTATATTAATTTGTTTAATAAAAGGAGGCTTATTAATATTAGATTTTGTTTTCTGTATCTTTTAGATTGTTGCAAAAAATAGATTAAAATTCACTCTCAAATTTCTTCTCGCTTTGGATTTTTGGCAGTATCAAAATTAATTACCTATTTCGTACTTTACAATTCTACTAACAAGAAAAAAGTTTTGTATTGTATCAACCTATTTCAGATACAAATTATGATACAATGTATAATCTAAATGTTATATTATTGTTTATTTAGATTTGATAAGACAGTTGATCATTCATCATGTATTAAGTTTCGGGTAGTTATGATCTTACGAAATTGATGTTTCAACACATGATACAATCGAAAACTTGAAATGCAATTATACAAATACCCTCTTAAAAAATTGTACACGTTTATTAAAATCGTAAATTATAGAAATAAATTATCGGAAATATTAATATCAAATTAAATATTTAAACTATAACCAATTAAGTAAAGTCAACACAAAAATAATTAGATACCAATGATTAATCTTATTTGAAACGGCACCAGATCTGAAAGTTCTGTAGGTTGTATAGTCCCCATAAGGGAGAAAACATTTGTCTGAACCATGAGCAACGGATTGATATGGTTTAGGATAACGTATACTACTTTTATTATAAATATAGTTAACAACAAATTCATCCGTATAATGTTTGCCAATATCTAAAAATAATTTATCATAACTATCAAACCCTAAAGTAAGTATACCAGTATTATTATTGTATTGATAATTTGTAATATTTTGAGTAGTTACACTAAATGAAGTATATTGATTAAAACCACTAATTTTAATTGTTCTGTTAAAATTTTTTCCCAAAATTAAATTTGAGTCAGATAAAGTAAATTCTTGAAAAATTGTATCAATATTTAAATCAGTTGAGTATAATGAAATACATCCATCACCAATAATATTTACATCACTAATGGGATCTGCAGCCCAAATAGATATAGTTTGATTATTAACGATTGTTCCATTTGAAAATTCCCAATCTGTACCAAAAGTCTTTATCACACCGAAATTATATATATAATCACCACCAAAATAAAATGTTTCAACATCTAGAATAACTCCACCATAATTTGTAAAATTTGATCCCCTAAATCCAAAAAAGCCACCAGAATATTCATCATAAGAATGAATACATTCTATATATCCAGTATTTAATACATTTGCTTGTTGCTCAAAATAACTATAATACTTTTCATTATGTAATAAAAGATATCCATCATTTGTCAAATTATTAACATCAACATCTACAACATTTTCTATTTGATAAATACGATTTGTTTCTATCGTTAAATTATCATAATAAATTTCTTTTTTATGACGATCTAATGTATTATGTTTAATTATTTTAGACTTTCGCATTGATAATAATAACACTAATGAAGAAACTAATTTTCAATTAGTCAATATATTTTATTGATTATTTTGACGTTTGTTTTTAGGATTAGGGATCGTTGTTATTTTTTATTTTTATTTTTATTTTTCTTTTTTTTTTTCTTTTTGAATACGAGTAGAAAATTATTTTTGGCCAAGAAATTTTATTTCCCAGTAAAAACTTTACATTTTATATAAGTCTGTCAAATTTTGAAACCATGGTCTTTCCAGAATATTTTCCTTAAACAATTGACATTACAATTTTGTTACAACTTTTTTTTTTTCAGATTCATAAATATCAATTATTAAAGAAAAACTATTAAAATATCTGTCGAATGGATTTTGAAAATTTTGTTTCTTCATATAAAATTCAACATATTTCTAAAAATAGATATTTGCGAAAATTCTTTGATTTCTGTTTTTTTTTTTGCGCAAAAAAACGCGTGCGTCTATCATTTTTCATTTTACAAAACAATTAATAAAAGCCTATAAACAAGGACTAGGTTAAACATAGTAAGTTCTAGGGGTTTTTATTACACTATAGTATCGCGATTATACAATTTGATTTTTTAAATTGGGCATCATTTGGGTTTCGTTTCGAAAATAAAAAAGATTCTTTTTGGATGTTATTTTGCAATACGCGTAAAAATGAGTAGATACTACGACTGGACTTCAAAATTATATTAATTCAAATTAAAATTTATATATAATACAAAAAAAAAAATTTATAATATAGTTTATGAAAGTAAAATTAATAAAAAATTAAAAATAATATTTATTTTGATTATAAATAAACTAAACAAGTATTAAAAAAACAAAAATTGGGTGGGATTGAAGTTAAGCAACATAATTTAGCAGCAATGAAAAAAAATAAAATTGAAAAATATTACCAAAGTTGATTAGCAATATTTAAACAATAGTACAACTACTAGTGACATAAGAACCATCTGATAATTTCTTAACAGCATTATCTTTAGAAGCATTAGTTTTTGAAACGTTGTTGTTGGAGTTTGATTGTTGAGCAGCCATTTTAAATTTGTTTGATTTAATTGATGAATTTAAAAAAAATATAAATTTCTGAAAAATGGGTAAAGTTGTACTCTTTTTATATTAAAATAATTAATAAGTTGATATATATCGGGAATATGAATGATTTCATTAAGGAGTTAAATCAATCAATCATTCGTTGTTAATGGAGGGTTGTTGCAAAAAAAAAAAAAAAAAAAAAAAAAAAATTCAAATTTCGTATTTTCTCGCCTTGGATAATTAATTGTCGCAGTATCAAAATTTATTACCTATTTCGTGCTTGACAACAGGAACCCCATTTCCTATTGTATCAACTAATTTCAGAAATGCATTATAAAACTCATGTATAATTTAAAAGTTATAGTAATATTTCATCTCGGATCTACATTCGTCTATTTGTAATCATCAATGTTGATGTTTCAAGATATATTGGATGTAAAACCATTTTACTGTACGGCAATATATCAAATAATATAGTTAATAAAATGGTTGTACTTTATCAAAAATAAAAAGTTATAGAGATTGTTATTAATTATCGGGAATATTAAATATTTTTTAAAGTATTTTTATAATCAATTTCGTTCTAAATACAATACAAGAAAGATTAGATACCAATGATTTATCTTATTTGAAATAGAATCAAATGGATATTGATTATAACAGAAATCTTAATTTTTTCACGGATACTAGAGACTCTAAAAAAATATAAATATTGTGTTTTTATTAAAATTGTCTAAGATAAGTCCATAATAGCATTTACCATATCACCATCATGCTTTCTTAAAGCTTTGATAGCTTCTGATCTAGAAACATTAGTATGTTCAATTACAATCTCTATATCTCTACTATCTATTCCAGTTTCTTCAATATTATATTCTAGTTCTTTTTCTTTTTCTTCTGATTTTTTATTTTTTAAAGAAGTTGGTGGTAAATTATTAGTAATTGTTGCTTCTGAATAAATTAAATCATTAAGTAAATGTAACAAAAATTTATAACCTTCAATCTTATTTTTATCATTCTTCATATCATGAATTCCTTCTTTTAAAAATTCAATACATTGAGTTTTACTTTCAAATGGCATTATAAATAAATATAATGAATCAGACTGAGGTATACCAAAATCAGTTTGTAACATAATACCTTCAAAATATTTACTTGTCTGATAAATAGTGAATTTATTTAAAAAATTCTGTATAATAGAGATATATTCAGATTTTCCAATATATTCTTTATTATTAGTTTTAGTTGTTTTTAAATTTTTAATTTCTTCTTCTAAATCTGATATTTTTTTATCAGTTTCTTTAAATTTTTCATGAATTGTATTCTTATATTCAGTGAATTTATTTGAAAAATAATCAATTTCGTCATGGGTAGACAGCAGTTGTGTTGTTATATCATATAATGAATTTTCAGTTGTTGATAACAAGTCAAAATCAGGTATATTAGGTCTATCATTTGGAAAACGAACTCTTGTAATGGACTCAGTATCGGTTGAATCTGAATATGAATCATTTGATGATATTTTTGATAATGAAGACATACTTTAATTTTTATACCAAATAATAATTAAGTGAAAAGTTAAAGAAAAAGTATAGTATAAAAATATACAGAGATTAAAGAAGTAAAAAGTGGTTATTTTTATTCACATTTATATTCAATTTATTTAAAGTATTTGAAATTTCTATAGTTGAACCCCCTGACCCCTAATTAATATAGTTGATAAGAAATTTCAATGTAACTTAAGATAAATTTTATTGTTTCTTGAGTGTAAAACCTTAATAATAATTTAATTTCATTCAAATAAAGTTTAAGGAAACTCAACTTAATAATTAACAATAAAATGTTTCATTATTTAAAATGAAATCTTTATTTCAATATTAAATATTTAAATTATAATTAAAATTGAATTTGTAATTGTTATTTTTTGTTTGATATCTAAAATCATATTGTTTATAAGATTGAATAAAAAAAAAAGATACAAAACTGAACAAAAACAAAACAATAAGAAATCTCACATTGTCGTATATTGGTTTGACATATTTTTTTGCATGATAATAATAATATGTATTATCATTGAAGATGTTTAAGTTACGTTGTAAAAAGGTACATATAACTGTTTAGATGTGATGCTACTTCTATCAAATTGTAATAATTGAAGTTGTTGCATTTAGGAGTCAAAAGAAAAGCGAATGAGATCTTATGGTGAAAAATTCTAACTCCGATTCGCATACAAACTTTAGATCGGAATCGAATTCCGAGTAACCAGAACTTCGCATCGAAGGAAAAAAGAAAACTTGGTTTTGTCTTGGTATTGAAAATGTGGTTGTATTGCGAAGTAGTACCACCAAATACACCACCACATACACCACATACACCACCACCATTAACTAAAAAATGTGTCACTTCTATTTTATTACACCCCTAATCCTAATCTCACAATATCAATTAGATCAATTTTCTTATAAATTTATAATACCGAGTCCGATAGTAATACTAATAATAGTAATTTAATCTAAAATTTAGTTTAATTTAAATCCCAAGCTAAAAATAAGAAAAAAAGAGATAGAAATTGAAAAATCTTGTAATTAGTTTAGTTTTGTAGATAAGGAAAAAAAAAAAATAACCATTTTGTTAACAAACTAAAAATTAAAATAAAAATAAAATTAAATTTAAAAAAAAAAAACTAAAAATTTAAAACAAAAAAAAAAAAAAAAAAAAGTTTTAAATTTTTTCTCTCTCTTTTTTTATTAATAAATTTATTACTACTATTACTTATAACTACTAATCCAATCAACACATTCAACCAATCAACCATACCAATTCTTCTTATTGAATTAATAGGAATTCATATTCTTCATATATAACTGATCACTTATTTATTTTCAACAATAATAAATATAGTGTTATCCAAACAATTGAAAAGGCTCAACTCTTTCCCCCTTCCTTTCCCTTCCCTTTACTTCACACATCCATCCATTCCATTCTTATAGACCGTTTTACAACAATTTACGACACCCACACAATCTGCAATTCAAGTTTATTAGAGACACAATCTTAAACTTAATTGCATATCCTTATCTTTAGTACATTTTATTTATTAACTTTTCATTTCACTACTTTTTATCTTAATTGTTTCATTTTGTTTATATTATTTTTTTAGTGGTTTTTTTATTTTTTTTTTTGCATGATTGATTAAATCCTTATTTACAACCATCCATATATTCACTTTATCATGTCTATAAAAACTGCTATAATGACTCCTCCTCCAAATAATAATACATCTGCAAGCTCAACTACTACAACTACTACTACTACTGCATCAACATCAACATCACCAACAACTATAACTACTGGATCTAACAATGTTACTATTCATAAACCAACACCTAAAAGAAATACTCCTATAGAGATTGATTCAATTAATAATCTTCGATTTTTATCAACATCACCCCCAGAAAAAGAAAAATCTTCATCATTATCACTACCCGAATTATCATCAAATTATCATAAATCATGTAAACGATCTTCTTCTTCTTCAAATGATTTAATTTATGAACGAGATCGTTTTAGAGCTCGATTGAAAAGTTTTAATAATAATAATGAAGAAGAAGAAGAAGAAGAAGAACAAAAACCTTGTGAACTTTGTGATGATATAAGTTATAAAACAACTAAATTAAATATTGATAAAAATCCTTTAGATCCTTCAATGACATTTTTTAAATCTTTACCATTATTTAATAAAGATGATACAAGATTTCCAATTAAAAAAATTAAATTAAATCAATTAAATTTTATTTTTAAATGGTATTTCAATCTGAAATTGCCTAAAACAAGAGATATGTTTCCATGGTTACATGGTTTACATAAAGATAATTTTGCTCAAAAATCTTTCTTTTTATTACAACAACAACAATTACAACAAAGATTAAATGATGAAAATAATAATAATAGTAATAATAACACTTATAATGATGTATTTATAGATTATGATTTATTAAAACCAAAAAATATTCGATTTTTAATGTGTATAACTGATGAATCTTTACCAATTTATTTACATAATACAATAAAATTAACAGAAATTTTACAAAAAATTGATATATCAAGATTAGAAATTAAAAATATTATTCAACAATTATGTAAAGAAGAAAATGATGAGTTTATTAATTTGTTAGTAAGTGATTGTATTAAATTAAATGTTTTACCAATGTTTTTAAATTTGGATCCTGATAGAGGTATTTCATTAAGAAATTTTCATATACAAGTAGCAAAATTAGCAACATGTTCTGATTTTATAATTTATGGAGAAAATTATGATAAAATGGAATCAATTGGTAGAATTTTATGGTTAGCTCAACGTTATGAAATTCAATTAGAAAATGATTCTTCAATAATTAAATCTCCTTATAATATATTTATATTAAAAGATGAAGAAATTAAAAAATTATATGAACCAATTGAATTATCTTCAAATATACCATTAAAAAATTTCTTTCAATTTTCAAAAATTGATTTAAATAATTTAAATTTTAAATCAATTAATAATAACAAATTAATATGGGATAATAATTTTCAAATTAATGAAAAAATTGAAACTACAAGAATGTCATCAGCTACAAAAATTTTTAAAAATGTTTGGGTTGGAAATTATTGGGATCATCAAATTATGTTGGATTATATATTAAATAATAAAGAAATTATACCAAATGAAGAAAATTTAATTGATTTATATAATGATCCAAAAAATTCTATAATTACAACACCAATTATAAATAAAAATTATTTAGAATATTTATCTAAACCAAAAGCAAATTGGAGATTATTTATTCAATGTCATGCAGATGCATCATTTCCAAATTTAAATACTTTATCACAATTATTATTTAAATATACTATATCATCACATAAATCATCAGAAGAATTTCATCATTTAGAATTCCCACCAAGTGGTTCTATAGGTATTGGAGATTGTAAAAAAGAAAATTTACAACTGATTATAAATACATGTAAATTAATATATTTATATTCATCACTGAATTCTATTCATGATTTAAATAGTTTGATATATTGTTCTGATGGATATACAGAATCATCATTATTAGTATTTTCGTATTTAATGTATTCATTAAATATATCATTAGATGAAGCAATTATGAAAATTCATTTAAATTATGGTAGACCATTTTATATTTTTAATAGTGATGTAATTATATTAAAAAAATTAGAACCAATGTTGAGAAAATTTAGTCCAAATTTAAAAACTGATTGGTCAAAATTAGAAGAATTAAATAATCAAGAAATTAATGAAATTTTATTAGGATCACCAAAAAATAATAAAAGTACAAGATTTGGATATATTGAAAATGATGATATCACAAGTTCAAGTAGTTCAAGTTCTGAATCTAGTGATTCAGAAGATGATTCAAATTTTCAAGAAATTGATTGGGTTAAAGAAGTTGAAGGGTCAATACCTTCAAAAATATTACCTCATATATATTTAGGATCATTAAAACATGCATCATGTTTACCATTATTAAATAAATTAGGTATAAAAAAAATTATATCAGTAGGAGAAACATTATTTTGGTTAAATGGATATAAATTTGAAAAATTTAATGATATTTCAATTGAATCACCAGATGAAAATATAGAAATTTATAATATATCTCCAAAAAAAAAGAAATCAACAAAATTTAATACATCAATTGAAACTATAATGAAAGTTAATAATTTAGAAGATGATGGTATTGATGGATTATCAATTCAATTACCAAAAATTTTAAAATTTATAAATGATGAATATGAATTATCAAAAGGTAAAACAAAAATTTTAATTCATTGTAGAGTTGGTGTAAGTAGAAGTGCAACTGTTGTAATTGCAGAAGTTATGAAACGTTTAAAAATTAATTTATCAATGGCTTATTTATATGTTCGAGTTAGAAGGTTAAATATTATTATTCAACCAAATTTAAGATTTATGTATGAATTATTTAAATGGGAAGAATCTCAAAAATTATTAACTCAAGAAGAAGAAGAACAAGATGATGAACAAAATGATAATAAATATTTAAGAGAAATTGATTGGTTTATTATGTGTCGAGAAATTATGAAATTAAATATTCCATATTTAAACAATTAAATTAAATAACGTTATTTTATTATTATTTTTATTATTATTTTTATTTTTATTTTTTATTTCTATCGTTTATAAATTTTTTTATATTTACTGTATTAATACATATATAATATATTATTTTTTTAACTTAAGATAATTGAAAATCACCAAAATTAATTGATTTATTTAATAATTCAGATAATTCAAAAATAGAATCATCTCTCATATTTTCATCAATAGGTTTTGTAATTTCAAAACAATTTTGAATAATTGTACCATCAGAAGAAGAATTTGTTAATAATTGACTTGATGTATTATTATTATTATTTGATGATTCCGATAATGCACGTAATTCAGTTTCTAAACTTTGATTAGCAGAATGAAAAATTTCACCATCTAAATTTTCTGAACTTGTTAAATTATAATAATCAGATTCTGAAGTTAATGTAATTGCACTAAAATTATTATTATTTAAATTTGAAAAATTTTTAAATGGTAATAATTCAATTTTTTTATTATTACTAGTTTGTTTAGTTGTTGTTGAAAATTCAAAATCTATCAATTGTGAAAAATTATCAATATATTGAGTAGATGATATTGATTGAATACTATCATCTTTTAAAATCGGAGTAGGTGGAGAGATTTTTCTCTTTTGTTGTTGTTGTATGATTGGAGTTGGATCATTATTTGAAAATATCAGATTAAATGATGAATTTCTACTTGATTTTTTAACATCTTCTTCTTCTTCTTCTTCATCAATAATAATATGTTTAACTGTATGTTCTGGAGGTACAGGAACTTTTTCTTTTTCTTTTTCTTTTTGTTCTTGTTCATTCTTTACTAATTCCCAATTTGGTTGATTATCAATATCTGGAAAATAAGTAGAAATAATAGATAAATTCATAAATTTTGATTTATGATTAAATTTATTTTTAGATGCTATATCATCAATAGTTTCAACTCTTTTAATTGTACTTGGTTTTTCTTTATTAAATTCATATTCATATTCATATTTTTGATATTCAATTTCAATTTCTTTTTCTTCTATTTTATCTAATCCTTCATTATTTGAAATTTTTGATGGTGGGAATTGGAAATCTGGTGATACTTCAATTGAAGGTTGTGGAATATGATTTCTTTTAAAATCATCTTTATCTATTACAATTTTTTCTTGAATTGTATCTATTGAATCCTTTTTTTCTGTTAATTTAGGTATTGGTTTATAAACATCTACATATTCTTTCTTATTACCTTTTGGAATAAATGTATTTGATATATTTCTTGATTTCTTAGTTACTACTGGTTTTGATATTATTGGTGATGATGTTGATGATGATGATTGTTTTTTCTTTCTAAATAATTTATCAATTAATGATTTATTCTTTTTAATTTCAACTTTTGGTTTCTTTTCTTCAATATTTTGAATAACAGGTTTTGAATTTGATTTTAGTTTTGATTCTTCTTCTTTAGATGGTTGAGTTTCTTCTTCTTTTATCAAATCAGGTATCGATATAGCTTCAGATAATGATTTAATATGTTTAGGTTCTTTTTTATCTTTTTTCATTTCTTCATATTTTTTAATTTCTTCATCTTTAATTTTTTCATCATTCATAAAATCATTAACTAAATAATTTAAATCATTTGATATAGATTCAATTAAATTAGCACTTATATTATTTAAATTTGAATTAATTTTATTAAAATGATTTTTAATTTTAATAATTAAAAATTTTGCAAAATTTTCAATATTAATTAATTCATTAAATTCTTCATTTGATGATTTATCATAACCAATAATTTCAAATTCTGATTCATTAATTGTTAAAATTTGTATTAAAAATAATAAATTTGGATTTTGATCAAATACTAATGATATATCAAGATTCATATTTAAATATATTCCAATTTGTGATTTACAAATTTCTTCTTCATCATAAGTTTTAATATCATGAGCAACATAATAAATATTTAAATCATCTTCAGTGGAGGTATTGGAAGAAGGACGTGATTTAAATAAATGAAATGGTGTTGATTTATGTAATATACATGATTTATTAATTAAATCAATTATTTTAGTTGAATTATTATTATTTAATTGAGGATTTAAAATTTGATAATTTTTTGAAAATGTAGTTGATGAAGTTGATTTAAAACCAGTTGATGAAATATTTAAAAATCTTATATAATCATCATTACCATCAATTGTATATGAACTTGTTATAACTTCATTTATATTACACCATCCTGTAACTTCCATATTTGGAAATTTTTTAAAATGAGGTAATGGTTTTTCATTAATTAAAGAATGCATTAAAATATCAGATATTGATAATTTTTTAGTTTCTTTTTGTTCTTCTTCTTCATCTTTTTTATTCAAATAATGTTCATAATCCATTATTGTTAAAAATAATAAATGATCAGTAAATATAATTAAAATATCTAAATTATAAATATTTTTACATTTAATATTTTTTAATTCAAATATTCCAATAACTTTTCTTGATAACCAACCATATTGTAATTCAGATGGCCAATTAGTAGCTAATTCAGTTAAAATTTTTCCAGTTGGTGTAAAAATTCTTTGTTTATTATTATTATGTTGTAATTCTTCATCTTCACCACCACCAAATGCATCAATTATTTGAATTGATGAATTAAAATATTTTTTAATTAATTCATCTTCATTATTTGAATTTATATTTTCAAAATTATTAAATTTTAATTTTTCAATTTCTATATTTTGAATTAATCTAATTAAAATTAATTTTATTCTTGGTAATTCTAATAATGATCCAGTTATTATAGAATCAATTTTTCTTATAGTATAACCAAATTTATTTATATTTTGATTTTCAAATATATTTAATTTATTATTTGAATAAAATTTATTTAATTTTGAATTAAAATTTTTAATTGCTGCTTCATGTCTAATAAATGGTTTATAAAAATAAGGTAATATTAAATTTAAAACTTTTAAAATTTCAATATAATTTAATTCTTTTGCTTTTAATAATGAATCATTTAATATACAATTTATTCTTGTAATTTCATCTATTGTAGGTGGAAAAATTTGATTAATTTTAATTATTGTTTCTGAATTATTTTTTTTTAATAAATTAATTCTTAATGGTATAATAAAATTTTGTAATAAATCAACTAAACCTAAAGTAAAATTAGTTTGTACAGTAATTAATTCATCTATAGTTGATTTAATTAAATTATTATTATTCGGTATAATTGCTTTTTGTTTTTGATCTGGAATATATTTAATTTGTAATCTTTCTGGTGAATATTCTAATAAAGGATCAAATAATTGATCTAATTGTTCACCTAATAAATAAACTAAATTATTATTATCTTCAATTCTTGATTGATCTAAATTATCATAAATAACATCAATATTTAAAGAATTTAAAAAATGTTTTTGAATTAAACCTAATTTTAAAATTTTTTCACCAATAATTTCAGGTTTTTTAAAATTCATTAATTTCATTATATTTGCTAAATTTCCTGCATTTGTTTCATCCCATATTGGTAAATTTGTTAAATTTCCATAATGATTTAATAATTTATTTGAATTTTTTAAATTTGTTATAGCTAATGATTTTCTGGTATTTGATTTCTTATATTTATCAATTAAATTTTCACAACTTGGCCAAAATCTTGAATATGAATTTAATTGTAAATTTTTATAATATGATATACCATATTTATTAATTGAAATTGTTGATATTTTATTATAATCACTTGATGAATCTTGAAATACTATTATTATTACATTTTCAAATAATATATCATCATATCCAGTAAATATTGCTGATTTTGGTAATATTTCTTTAATCCATTCTTGTAAATTATCATTATTTAATATATTTTTATCTTTTGAATTATCAAATTGTCCATGTAATTGATTTATAATAATTGAATTTTTAGATTTATTTAGACTATTCGATCGATCATCATCTTCATCATTAGCATTGTTGTTTTCTATATTGTTATGATATCGTTTATTATTTAATTCTGTGAAAAATGCTTCGTCATGTTCTCCAGAAGCATACCTTTTATAAACACTCATTTATATACAATGCAATTTTCAATATTAATAATTAAGAATATGAATGGTGGAGTAGGAAGTATCGATGGAACACTTTAAATTTTTAGATGATGATGAATGAAGTCAATGGAAGGAAGTTGTTTTATGTTTTATGTATCGGGGTTATTTAAATAAATTAAATCGAAATGTTTTCATTTTTGTTTGTTTTTTATCGAATGGCCGAATTGGGTCGAATTGTAAATAAAAGATGAAAACTAAATAAAAAAAACAAACAATAGCTAAAAAAATATTTCAAAATTAGCCGCATCACGTGAAATTCATGTGGTAGCGTACAGGTCATCATTTAAAATAAATTATCTATAATTCAATTTAGAATGACTTTAATTTGGAATATACACTTGATACCTGTTTTCATTTTTGAATTGGCTTAGTTAATTCCAACCTAATAAAACCAAATTGTTTCAGTACTATAATGAATATGTGAGAGGATAGAATTATATATTTATACATCACATGAACTTGTATACTTTAAACTTTAAACAATAGAGTTTTACAACCGTCCTTGATGGATCAATGATCATCTATCACGGGTATAAACTCATGGGTATTTTTGTCCGAAAGAAGTTATTTAATAGTTGTCATTATTCATCAAATCATATATTTCACAATAATATTAACATATATATATGAATATTATATAATTGTAGTTTTATTAAAGGCAATCAATCATTATTAAATCTCGATGATACCTCTCCATTCTATAAACATATATATATATAAACCACCACTAATAATTTTTTTTTTTTCTAAAAAGTAACTAATTTAGGATCTCTAGGTAATCCATCATCATCAACATTATTCAGATTAAATTCAGATTTAAGATATTTTAATCTTGCATCATCAAAATTTAAATTTTCTTTATTCATAATTTTTTTAATTTCAATTTTTGCAAATTCATTTAATCCTTTACGTGAATCACCAGACTCAATATTTGATTCTAAATCAAAATTTAAACTACTTAATCCATCATTAAAATCTTCTTCAAATCCATTAATTTGATCATCATCATTACCTGTTGATAAATTATTATAAAATCCCCTTGATATACGTGATTGAGTACGATATCTATCTAATATTCCAATTAATTTATATCTAAAATGAAATATTAATAAACCAATTAATATTAAAATTATTACTAATATATAATGAATTTTTAAAAATGAATATGGTGATAAATACTCAGTATCTGTATCTGATGGAATATCTATTGGTTGTTGAGAATCATTATCATCTTCTCTAATATGATGATATATAAACATATTCTATGAAATGAATTGATGGTTGTATCCTTCTTCTGAAATTTTCTTTCAAAGGCTTGGATTTAAACTTAAACAACTTTTTTTATTTCTTTTCGGTTTTTAATATTTTCTAATTTTGTGCGTGTCTTAATTTTTTTCTATTCAAGTTACATCGGATAAATGTCAATGACATAATAAACAGAGTTTTCTTTCTTTATCAAATATATATATTTATATAATCTATATATTTACAAAATATTAAATAACAATACAACATTTATAACAGAATAAACTTTTTTTTTTTCTTTTTGAAAATCAACTATCTTTTTTTGAATTTTTTATTTTATTGGAATTTGAATTTTTATTGTTTAGTGAAGAATTATTCTTCTTCATTAATTGCATCTTGTACTTCTTCATCTTGTACTTGTTCTACTACTTCTTGTTCTTCTCCTTGTTCTTGTTTTTTAGCATAACTAATTTGTAAATTTCTTCCACCATATAAATAATTATCCAACAGTTGAATAGCATTTTCTGCCAATTCTGCTAATTCAAATTGAACAACTGCATTACCTGATGATCTACCATCAGCAGCATATTGTATTTCTGCTTTATTTGTTCTACCAACAGTTTCAAATAATTCAAATAAATCATCATTTTGTGTAGCAAATGGTAAATTTCCAACATATATAGTATCTGATTTTTCACCTCCACCAATTATACCTTCAGTAAATTCAGAATTTTTTGAACCGCTATGATGTTGTGGTTGATGATGACTACGTGATTCATCTCTACCATATGATGATCTATAATTACCTCCAGTTGATGATGATGATGATTGTGTGAAAGATTTACCTGGTCTAGTATCTAATCTTCTACCTTCAATTTCATAACCTTGAAACATATCAACAGCTTTAGTAGCTTCTTCTTCACTACTAAAAACAACAGTACCAAAACCTTTTGAATTACCTCTTGGATCTAATCTAACATCAGCTCTAACAACTTCACCAGCTTTTCTCATTAAATCTTTTAATGCTTGCCAATTAACTGAAAATGGTAAATTACCAATGAAAATTTCTGTACCAGGTTTAGGAGTTGGACCAGATGATGATGAACCATAATTACTTCTACCACCACTTCCATATCTATCACCATAACCACCACTATCATAACGACTTCCACCACGACCTCTTGAATCATAACTACTTCTACCACCACTTCTATTATCATAAGTTCTATTTCTGTCTGATCTATATGATGAACCATAATCTTTTTGTGGTGGTGGTGGATAATCTTGTCTAACAAATATTTCTCTACCATGATATTCCCATCTATCAAATTTATTTATAGCTGATTTAACATCTTCTTTTGAATTAAATTCAACAGTTGCCATACCTCTTGATCTACCTTTATTAGTAACTATATCTGCTCTTGCAACATGATAATCATTTTTAAAAATATCTTCAACATCTTTTGATGTACAATCAAATGGTATATTACCAATAAAAATTGAATTATCATAATTTCTTTCTGTTTTTAAACGATATAATTCATCATTTGATGATGATGAAAAATCTCTTCCACCACCATAATCTCTACTACTTCTATAACCACCTCTATTTGATGATCCATAATCTCTTCTTCTATCACCTCCATAATCTCTTCTTGATCCATAATCTCTTCTTGAATAACTATCTCTGTCTCCACCTCTATTACTGGAATAATTTCTATCATCTCTATCTCTTATTGGAGATCTATCCCTAACTGGAGAACGAGAACGATCCTATCATTTGTTAGCAAAAAATAATCTTTAAAATAAAAAAAAAAACTAATTAATTAATCAAAGTAAAGCAACAAACATTAAATGCATCTTATTTTTTTTTATTTAATATCTAGCAGTTCATTAAGTGATTTAAAACCCACCTACCAAAAAAAATAACTAAATATTTTCAGAAATTAGAAACCAGTTGTTTAAAAACCAACCAATCAAAATTAAAAAAAAAAAAATTAAACCAATTGACTTTCTCTTATGTAGCTAACAATAAAAAATTATATTAACCAATATTTGAAACCAAATGGTCGAGGAAAGGAATAAGAATAACATAAAGAATAAATAAAAAAAAAGAATCTTTGATCTATAGCTTATGTTATATCAAACCAAAATCTTGTTATACATCTAATCAAATTTGTTACCATACTTTAATATAATTATTATTCTCAACATAAAAATATTAACATACTCTTGAATAATCATCTATATCCATACCTTCCATCTTGACTTGATTATAGTAATAAATAAATAAACTCTTAACACTTGTGATTGAAAACCCACTCTTACCAAAATAGATAAATATACGTTCGATGTTTTAATCAACTATATTTTTTTTGCCTTGTTCTTTTTTTTTGTTGTTGAACAAAAAATTTTCTTTGATTTTTCTGGTGAAACATCAAACATGAAAATTGGCTAAGAAAAATTACAATACAAATCGAAATTGGGTCCCATTTAACGCCGTGCGTGCGTGCCCCCAAGTTATCTTCTGGGGATTGCAAATTAATCAGAAATCAAATAGTTATAAACTTAATATTCATTAATAATAATAAGTATATATATCTATACATTGTTAATAAATATAACATCTTTTTATATTACGGATATCAACTTTTGAACCAATTATTCTTAATTGACTCAATCTTTCTAATTGTTCTAAATTTGTATTTTTCATAGGAATATCATAATTATGATCAATGTATAAATGTATAAGACCAAGAGGAAATTTAAAATTATTTAAATTATCTAAGTTTGTCAAAAATAACTTTAATGAAAATAATGAACTTGGTAAATTAAATTTAATTAATTGATTAGTAAATTCGACTTTTGATAATTTTAATTTTCTTAACCTTGAAGGTAATTTCCAATTTTGAGGAATTATTAAGTTACCATCAATTTCTAATTCAATTATCGAATCAGGTAAGGTAATATCAAAAAGTGCATGAGTGTTTTCCACAAGACCACCCGTAAAACTAAACTTTTTAAGATTAGGAATGAATGTTGGAAAATACAGACAAAAAAGTACTAAAGATTCTAATTCATAATTTTTAAAAAAATCATCATCAATCATTTCTCTGGAATTAATATCAAGATGTTTTAAAGTAGTAGACATCTTAAAATTATTTATAGATTCAATACCGTAATCAAGTTTTAAATTGTTTAAATTTGAAAATTGACAGATAAATTTTGATAAAATAGTTGGATTAAAACTGTACCACTCTATTTCAAGATATTTTAAAGTTGTATTTTCTTTAGTAATTATATCCAATTCAGAAGAATACAGTTTTCCTCTAGTAATGATTAGTTCTTCCATTGACTCTGGTAATGTTGCTACCACCAGATTAGCCAAATTACCTATTTTTAAAGATTTCAAATTTTTTAATCTAGATAAATCAATACCTGGAGGGAATTCAAAATCAATAAATTCTAATTCAATTAAACTATCAGGTAAATCTTCTATAGAATATCCAAACATGTTTTCAAAAGAACCAATTTCATAATATGCAAGATCTTTTAATGAAAACTCTAACCTATTAAACTTAAATTCATTTCTTTTGTTCCAAACTTTGCTGCTCGTATAACCATAAAAATTCTCAGTGAAACTAAGACCAGATTTTTTTAAGATTGGTTCTTTATATTTTTGAATAAACGTTCCATGGGATGCAAATTCTATTACCTTTGGAATAATTTTGTAAGCATTAATAAAATCAATTAATTGCCCAAATTCACGTAATACAATAAAATCATTACTATTCTCATATTTGAAAGGAAATAACTCTTCAAATGCAATTTCATCACCACAATAAGCACTACACCATATTGGAAAACGATTGAAATATCGAACATTACTATACAAATCACTATTTATAATAGCTTTTTCAATCTTGATATATTCTGTTATTTCATAAGCAAATATTTGAATAAATAATGGAAATAGATACGATGGTAAATAATTCAATATTTAATTGATAATTTCATGTGGTAATTGTCTTAATTGGTAAATCAATTTTTCAATATCGAAATTAAACTCATGCATAATTTTTGAATGGAATTAATTGTCAACTTGAATTATCTTGCCATAATTGTTGTTAATGTATAAGATGGAACTAATTTTAAAAGATCTAACATCGGAAAAATCGACAAAATATTTTTTGTTTAAACAGAAGCTCGTAATTGTGCGAATTTATTTATTATCTCCGAATATATAAAATATTTATATATAGATAAATTTTCGGTTTTAGTAGCCATATAAGTTAAGTACATCAGAATAACCACTTTCAATTAAAAAAATGGATAAATATAGTATTTTATATGTATTAAAATATACCCATAACATCATCCATATGTATACTATTAAATTCTTCGTCATAAGTATAAGTTTCATGATCAGAATAATAACCCATTTCACTTTCATCTGGATCATAATCATTATTAACACCAATTTCTAATTTATCTCCATAATCAATGAAACATCTTTCAAGTTTAGGAATTTTTATTGATTTTTCAATTTTTATATAATACAATTGTAATAATTTTTTTAAATTGGTATTTTTCATTGATTTAAAATTCTTACCTGAAATTTCCAAACTAGAAAGATTTTTAGGAAATTGAAAATTATCTAAATTATTAAGATTTGTTTCTTTTATACATAAAATATTTAAAGTTTTCGGTAAATTAAATTCAATTAATCCATTATTAAAAGAAACTCCATTTAAAATTAAACTCCTTAAATTTGATGGTAATTTCCAATTTTTTGGAATATCTAAATCTTTGGAATCCATTTGTAAATCAATAATTGAATTTGGAAACTCAATTTCATTAATATCACTATCATCTGAATTATACAAACTTCCACTATAAATAAATTTTTTAACCTTTGGAATATAATTAGGAAATTTTGAAGTTTGAAACTCTTCCAAATTATAATTCATTAAACCACTAAAATCTTCCAAAGTAGAATATTGAATTTCAAGTTTTTCTAATCCAGTTGGTAAACCAATTTCATCGATTGTTTTCAGTTTATAATCTTTAAAAGTTAAATTCTTCAACAGTTTAAATTCCTTTACCAATCTCATCAATTCATTATTATTTCTATGATATTGAACTAAAAGACTTTTCAAATTTGGAAGTATATTTCCATTATAATTGAAATTTTCTGTAAAAACCAAATATTTAATACGTAAATCTTCTAATAAATCAGGTAATTTCATAATTGTTTCAGTATCCATTTCTCGAATTTCTAAATATCTTAATTTGTTAAATCGTTTCATATCAATATCATTTAACTTAAACTCATAAGCATAAAGATCCAATTTTTCTAAACTATTTGGCAAATCCTTCATAAATGCTACTCTTTCAACCAAATTAGAACTAACGTATGAAATGCTTAAGCCACTGAATATAAAGTTCTTGTTCTTAACATAACCAAGTTTACTTTCAATGGTAATATTTCCATCCAAATAAATATTGCATTTTTTCAATATTTCTTCATTTTCATAATCACTTAATACTCTAAATTTTTCATTTTTATCAAATCTAATTTGTATTGGTGTAATATTATGTAATTTTGAAAATTTAACAAGCAGTTTTAAATCAGGAAATACCATTTCATCAAAATTTCTGTTACTACCAGCATCAAAATTAGTACATTCTATTGGTAATTCATTAAATTTTTGGAGTCTTTCATAATCATTTTTACTTATACACATATTTTTAAATTCAATATAGTTAGGGAAATCAGATATAAGTATTTGGTGTACCAGTCCAGGTAAATATTTGAATATTTTTTTAATAGCAGCATTTGGTTCATCTTTTAATTGTTCAAGAAATTTTCCAATATCAAAATCAGTTCGAAGCATTATATTTGACCTTTTTTTTTGTTAATATAAGTAAAAATTATCTATCACTTAGATGAAATATATAATATAAAAATTTTACAGTGGTATTGGGTGGGTTTTATAATTTTCTTAATTTTTTGTTATTTTTTCATAATATATTATGTCAAACTGACAACCAAGTCTGTACCAAAAGAAATCACAAACCTGAAACAAAATATTAATGGATTCTTATTATTCGTAAGAATCAATTATAAATGATAGTGTCTATTCTTTCTGGGTGTTAATTAAACAGAAATTGTTACTAACAAAATTTCTGAACCCTTGCAGGAATTTACATACGAACTATTCATAAATATGGAAATTTCAAGTTTTAATAATATAAATCACTTCAATATAAATGTTAGTATTTAATTGTCGTTTGTAGATTAATATCTCTATTATATCAGACTATACATTTTTACATCTAGTTAATCTAACAAATAATAAAATATTTAAATTAATCATGGATAAAGAAAAACCTCAAGTCAAGGTCACTGTTATTGGTCAAGTCGATTCACATAAAACAACCACTACTGGTCTTTTAATTTATAAACCTGATAATATTGAAAAACGAATAACTAAATAATTCGAAAGAGAGGCTATTGAATCGGATAAAGGTCCTTTCTCGTATTCTTTGAAATCGGATCAGTAAAAGTATCAAAGAGGAAAGAGGTAATACTACGAAGATATCTGGTCATCCTTGATCCCAGAACTTTCGTTCTTGAAAACATCTTTGGTAAATGCTTTCACGGTATTTGATAAATATTATGAATTATTGTTGAACCACGTTGTTATTATTGTTGTTCGAGTCATGGAGATTTTATTATAAATATGATCACTACTACATGTCAAGTTTATTTCGTTATTTTAATTATTATTGATAGAAGCGAAGAATTTAATCTAACAAAAGAAGATCAAATGGTTCATTAGCTTTGTTATTATATTTATCTCTTCTTTATTAAATAATATACATAAAAATATGATTGAATATCTTAAATAATATTATCAGACAAAACTCATACATGTATTTAAAGAAGGTCTACACTGAAAAGTTTCAAAGATGATTCAGCAAAATAATATGTTCTTTTTACCGTACTATTCTTATTTTGAATCTAATAATGTTATGATTATCGGTGTATTAGTTAGAAATAGGTTAGAAATAGGATGTGGTTATGAGAGGAATTTCAAATAGATAAAACCGATATTTGAAATGGATTACATTAATCTAAAACATACCTAAAATAATATTAAACTTCATATATATATAAAATTAATCAGTTTCATATCCATGAAACCAATTATAGTTATATGTATTAATAGTCGTCATCAAAAAGATCAGAAAATGAATCAGCTTCATCACTATAATTGGAAAAATAACTCATATGTTCAATATAAATTTCTATATCTTCATCCCTTTCTGAACGATCAATAAAACATCTTTTAAGTTTAGGAAGTTCTATCGATTTATTAATTCTTATGAAACACAAGTTTTGTAATTTTTCTAAATTGGTGTTTACCATCGATTTGAAATCTCTGCAACAAATTCTCAAACTAAAAAGATTTTTAGGAAATTGAAAATTATCTAAATTAATAAGATTCGTGTCTCTTATACGTAGAAAATATAAATTATTCGGTAACTCAAATTCAATTAATCCATTATTAAAAGAAACTCCTTTTAAATCTAATTTTTTTAAATTTGATGGTAATTTCCAATTTTTTGGAATATCTAAATCTTTGGAATCCACTTTTAAATCAATAATGGAATTTGGAAAATCAATTTCATCAATATCAGTATTATCTAATTCATTTGAGTCTCGACTATAAGTAAATTTCTTAACTTTTGGAATATAATTTGGAAATTTTGAAGTTTTGAATTCTTTCAAATTATAATTCATTAAAGCACTAAAATCATTCAAACTACTGCTTTCTACGTCAAGTATTTCTATTCCAAATGGTAAACCAACTTCATCAATTGAACTGAATTCTTCATTTTCAAATTTTAAATGTTTTAACGTTTTACTTTTGCTGAGGGAATTTTTAAACAAAGCAATACATGTATATTTTGAAACCGTTAAAGTTTTTAAATTAGAAAGCGTTTCAATAAATTGGCAATTGTCGTCCGCATCAAACTCGAAAACTTTTAGTTCCTCTAAAGTCTTAGGCAAGTATTTAATTGACACATCACTAATATATTGAACATTTAAATATCTTAATTTTTTGAATCTTCTCATATCAATACCATCTACAGAAAACCCTTGTAAAATTAGTTCTTCCAAAGTATCAGGCAAACGATCTATAAAGTCTTGTGAACCTGTAAGAGGTATACAATTTCTTACAAGTTTTAAACAACTTATTTTATAATTTTTCTGTTTTATATAATTACGGAAATCAGCATTTAGATATGTTTCTTCAAAATAAAGATTGCATGTTTGTAATATATATTCCCTTTTGTAATTACGAATTGATTTTTCTGCTCTACTATCAAACCTAATTTGTATCGGGGTGATGTTATGAGTTTGTGAAAATTTAATTATCAGTTCTAAATCCGTAAAAACAATTTCATCATAATATTTGATTCCGTTATTTGCATCAAATTCCGAACATTCTATTGGTAAATGGTCAAACTGTTGAAGTCTGTTACTTTCTGTCTTACTTATGAAAACTTTTTTAAATTTGATATATTCATAAAAATTGATATGTTGACGAAAATCAGATATGAATATCTTATGTACGATGCCAGGCAAGTGATTTAAAATTTTTTCAATAATTACATCTGGTTGATTGTTCAATTGTTCAATCAATTTGCGAATATTAAAATTAATTTCATGCATTGTATTTTAGATTATATTAATTTAACCAAAACAAAATATAAAAATTAGTAGAATAGAAAAACTATTTATATTATAAAATTTTCTATAGCTCTTATCTAGATTTTATACTTTCCCAAACATGAAATTCGTGTTTTCCTTCAATAAGGAAGGGATGAAAGTTTAAATGAACAACATTTAAACTAAAACAATATTTACATATTTAAAAAAAAAATAACTTTCAGACTAATTTTAAACAATTAATTGATGTTTTATTTTAATAAGATTTTGTTTATATCGTATAAGCAATTTATCAAATTGAACAACTTTTAAGTATTATGTTTTTGGTTTAGAGCTGGATATTAATTTTGTTGATAAGTGGCTACCACATGAAATTTATCTCAACAATTCTGCGAAAAATAGCAGAAAAAAGTATAAAAATTAAAATTTTTGGACTACATAACCCCTTTCAATCAATAATATATATATATATATAAAACCATTGTGTTTACGTTATAAAATTTCATAAATATACTATTTAATATATAGTATACTAACCTAAGAAATATTCAAATATAAAAAAACCGTAGTAATCAAAAATATTCTTAATCAGAATCTGCATAATGTTCATCTGGAATGAATACATTACCATGTAGGAAATCAAATTCTAATTTATCTTCATCTGTATCTGATTGCTCAATAAAACATCTTTCAAATTTAGGAATATTTACTAATTTATTAATTTTTATGTAATACAATTGCAGTAAATTTTTTAAATTGGTGTTTTCCATTGATTTGAAATTTTTGCAACAAATTCTCAAACTACGAAGATTTTTAGGAAATTGAAAATAATCTAAATTAATAAGATTTGTTTCTCTTATACGTAAAAAATATAAAGAATTTGGAAAATTGAATTCAATTAAACCATTATTAAATGAAACACCGTATAAATCTAATTGTTTTAAATTTGATGGTAGTTTCCAATATCTGGGAATATCTATATTTTTGGAATGTAGTTGCAAATCAATAATTGAATTTGATAAATCAATGTCATCAAAATCAATATCTTTTAACTTGTTAGAGTCTTCATTATAAATAAATGTTTTAACCTTTGGAATATAATTGGGAAATTTTGAAGTTATGAACCCATTTAAATTGTGCTTCATTAAACCACTAAAATCTTGCAAATAATGACCATTTATTTCAAAAGTTTCTAATCCAGTTGGTAAATACATTTCATCAATTGATTTTAAATATTCGTCTGGAAACTTTAAAGTTTTTAGTGATTTAAGTTGGTGTAAAAATTTTATAAATTCTTTTTCACTTCTACAACTTGATACCTTCAAAATTTTTAAATTAGGAACCGAAATTTTATTATAATTAAAATTGTCAGTCGTATACAAAGTGTCAATGTGTAGTTCCTCTAAAGTTCTTGGAAAGTATTTAAATGATTCAATGTCAATATATTTACCTTTGAAACATCTTAAATTATTGAATCTACTTAAAACAATGTCAGTTAAATAGTAGTTTTGTAGAATTAGTTCTTCCAAAGTATCGGGGAGACGATCTATAAACTCTTGTGACTCAAAATAAGGTAAGCATGCTCTTTCCAAAGTTAAACCACCTATTTTATATTTTTTCTGTATTATATAATTACGGAAATCGTTACTTAGATATGTTTCTTCAAAATATATTTTACATTTTTTTAAAATCTCAGCCTTTTTGAACTTACGCATTGAATCTTCTTCATTTTTATCAAACCTAATTTGGAATGGAGTAATTCTATAAATACGTACAAAATCAATTAGCTGAGCTAAATCCGTAAAAACAATTTCATCATAATATTTGATGGCATTATTTGGATCAATATCAGAACATGTTATTGGTAGATGGTCTAACTGTTGAAGTCTTTCAATTACTTTCTTACTTATAAAAGCTTTATTAAAATTGATATATTTATATAAATTAATATGTTTGCGAAAATCAGTCATAATTATTTTATGCACATGGCCAGGCAATTGATTTAAAATTTTTTCAATAACTACATCAGGTTGATCGTTCAATTGTTTAATGAATTTTCGAGTTTTAAAATTAAATTGATGCATTGTATTTTAGATTATATTAATTTGACCAAAAATTTGTTTGGATATATAAAATAAATATAAAAAAGTTATTTTACAATCAGGTTTTATAAGTTTTAGAAAATGTGATGCACGTTATTTTGCAGCGAATCTTAAACAATTCTAGAAGTATAACTATATTTTAATAATTTTCAGTTTAATCATACTATTGATTTATTTTTTACTCTAAACCAGTTTTGGTTAAATCGCTTATGCAATATAATACTAGAATTCATCAAATTAAAATAATAGGTAACCATTGAGTTTAGTCTGAAATTAGCCCTCTTATATTTAAATATCTTTTTATTTTGTTATTATTTTTTTAAGTTATATATTTTAAACCTATATATTTCTATTTCTTCAATCTTCTTCATATACTGTTTGATCAATAAAACAATTAGGAAGTTTTGGAAGTTCAATTTTTAATTTCAGTTTAATAATTAAACAACATAATTGTGTCAAATTTTCTAAATTAGTATTCTCCATTGATTTTAATTTTTCACAATTTATTTCTAATCTTTTTAAATTTTTAGGAAATTGAAAATTATGTAATGCAATTAGATATTTAGATTCGATACGAAATGAATGTAATGTGGTTGGTATATTAAGCATGTAGATATTTAAGTTTCCACGAAATTTTACATTATTTAAACATAAGTATTTTAAATTTGATGGAAATCTCAAAATGGTAGACTCATATAAAGACCAAAATACAATCTCAAGTTTAATTATTGAATCGGGAAAAACTATTTTATTAAGAATATCAACCCTAGACCCACGAAATGCTGTTAAAGTCAAACTATGAACTGGCGGAATAATTCTAGGTATTTCTGCTAACCAAATCTCTAATGATATCAAATTATAATTTAATAAGTCATCATAATCAATTAAATCAATACTGCAAATCTTTAAATGTTCCAAATTGTGTGGTAAGTTTATTTCCTGAATTGTTCTCAAATTATATTTTTCAAAGTCTAAAAATTTCAATTTTTTTAATTGGTTCAAAAATTTTGAAAAATCATATATTGGTATATTTAAATTGTTAAGAATAGTTAAACTTTCTAAATTAGGAAGAATATTTTCATTAACTGTAGACCCTATATGCATTCTTAATTCATTTATTTTTAAATGTTTCAAAGTATTCGGGAAAAAATTTATTGAACCTAATTCAATAATATCAAGATGTAAATGTGTTAAATAATTAAATCTTCTTATATCAGCTCCCGAAAGTGAAACACCACTAAGATACAATTGTTCTATATTATTAGGTAATTTATTTACCAACAAATCTTGTGAATTGCCTGACAAGTCTTCAAGACTATTTTTATATTTATATATTTTAAAATCTTTCTCTTGCAAATAAGAAATGAAGTCCAAGTCTGTAAATTCTGTTTCAAAACAAAGCTTAAAATTATATAACATATCAATATGTTCATAATGACATAGATTTTCCTCTTCTTCATCATCAAATGTTACCTTAACTGGTTTAATGTGACATTCATTTATAATATTAACTAGATGATCTAAATTACATAAAACAATCTCATTATATTCATCATCATCAAATAACACATCAAATATATAAATTGGTAAATTATCACAAGCTTGAATTATTTTATATTTTTGACTACTTATAAATACTTTTCTAAAATCAATATATCCACTAAAATCTGGTATAAATAATGAATGGACAGCACGAGGAATTAAATCTAATATTTTTAAAATAAGTCCCCATGGTTGATCTTTTAAAAGTTCAAGAACTTTCCCAACATCAAAATTTTTTTTATATATTGACATTAATAATGAAATAATTAATTGATGAAAATGAATTGATATGAATAAAAAATGAAAATGAATTGATATGAATAAAAAATGAAAATTTTTTTTAAAAAGTGTTAAATTTTATAAATGTGATACATCACTTTTTTTTTCTGTTTATTGTCTTTGCAACCAACAATAGAGAATACACACATTGAACCTGAAAAATAATTATTCTGGTTAAATTCATGATACGATGTAGCTAATGAATATGAATATAGATTGATTAGTTTCTATTGTAAATTTATATTATCGGTTTTCTCTTTAAATTAATTATCGTTTTAATTAAATATTTTTATTTAGTGAATACAACAAAATATAATAATATACATTAATTTATAAAAATATACATAAAAATTAAACAACTAGGTATAATTAAAACTATGATAGAAAGACTAAATACAGCTTTAATTTAGTTGATATTGATCAGTTTCCAAAAATTCTTCCATATGATCGGAAAGTTCCAGATAAAAGCAAATAAAAATAATAATTCAGCTGAATTAACAAAAAACAATGATGCAGAATTACTTGAAATAACAAGCAATAACATTTTTTAATCTTCTCCTTGGTTAATAATATAATATAATTTGAAGTTTTATTTGTATGAACTTTTAATAAGAACAAATTAAAAAAAATTTAACCGCCTAGTTGAAAATTCAATACAATCTTCAATTATAAAATATTAAAAAGTACCTTTTGAAGATAGAAATTTATAATATCCAAGTTTCCAAGTTTCCAATACTTGAGATAAATATGAATGTATTTGAAGTAGTATAACATAACATCTGAAAGAAATAAGAATTATCATAACTATTTTTTAAAAATTAAAAATTTCAAAAATTTTTTTTTTTTTGGGGGGCGTTTTATATGTATTTATATTATATGATTTTTTTTATTTTGTTTCTCTATATTGCTAGATTTTCTCTCCCCTCACTATTATTATATATTTATTTCTTCTAATGATAAAAACTTCAATTATTTCTTCTATTAAAAACAAATCGATTATAGTCTTCATCTTCATCTTCGTCTTAATGTGTAATATTCTTTTTTAAAGTTGTTGTTATCTTTAGATGACTTTCTTCTTCCTTTTTTTTTTTATGGGCCCTATTTTTTAATCGTACACATAATAAATATAGAACTACACGCTGCGATTAAGACTACGACTACGACTACGACTACGCTACCTTGATCCAAATTTATCTATTGTCAAAAAAAAAAAAAAAAAAAAAAAAAAAAAAAAAAAAAAAAAAAAAAAAAAATCTATAAAACTGTATCAATCTAAATTATATAGAAGTTAAACTTCTTATTTATTTACAGGCCATTTGGTATTAATATATATAAATAATTCCTCTCATATATATTAGAATGATTTAAATCATCCACTAATAATTAAAAGATATTAGAAATTGACAAGAATAAAATAATAAATATATATATTTCAAAGGAATACTTAGCATGAGAATTTTATTAGAATAAGTTCAAAACTATAATAGAATAATTTGAAAATTTACTTAATTCAATATTTATTAAACAAGATTTATTTGAATAAAGGTTATGGTGTTGTTTGGTCCTTTATTTATACATTTTGTTGATGGTATATAAAATTTAACTAAAATAAGGATCAAGTTGTGTTGTTGGTATGGCATCGAGAGATATAGAATATTTAAATCAATTCACATATGTATAATATTTGAATTCATACAATAATGTATTATGTAATTTATATATATATATATATATATATATTTTGAAAAAAAATTTTATTTTTAGAAAATAATTTTTGTTAAAAGATGATCATTTTATTATAAATAATTTTATTTGAATAAAAAAATATCAATCTAATAAAAAAAATTATATTTCTTTTAATTATATAAGGTGTTAATTATATTTTAAAAGAGCTAAATCAAATTCTGAATTGATTAGATATATGAATAAAAGAGTAAATTGGGTTAAATCCCAAATCCCAAATTGTGACTTTTTTTTTTTCTTTTTTTTTTTTTTTTGTTGGTCCTGTCCTTATCATATAGCCGATCTAAGATAGATAAGAACCTTATTTTATTTTATTTTATTTTATTTTATTTTGTGATATAATTTTTTTTTTTCTCTTTGTTTGTTCCTTTGTCAACTTATGATGGGATATGTTTTACATTTCAAATACAATTTGTGATTTGTTTTAGATTTACAATCAAATTCAAATTCAAATTCAAATAATAATAATATTAATTAAATTCAAATATACAACCATTCAACCCAAATAATAGATCTATTATTAATTTAAAGTTTGTTTAAAAATTAGAATTTAGAATTGTGGCAGACAGGCTGAATAATAATAATAATAATAAAATTTTTAGTTTCATAATTCAGGGGAGACACAATAAATCAATCAATGAACTATAATGAACTACTGAACTACTGAACCCTTATGTAAAGTTTAATTATTTTCATTGGGTAAATTTAAATTTAAATTCAATTTTCAACAAGAAAAAAAAAAAAAAAAAAAACATTCTAAACAACTCCTTTAAAAATTTCTATGTATCAAAGAAATAAAGAAAGAAAAGACGACGGACTACTCAACAAAATATTATAACAAATGAAAGAAAGAAAGTAATTTCTAAAATTAAAATTACCTCAGATCGGTTAAGATAGGAAATATTATATACATTTTATACATTTACATTTATATGTAACTTTCAACCAAATACATACAGATATAATAAATCTTCTAAAGTCCAGAATTTACTTCATCTCGAGGAATTATTTCTTAGTGGATATAAGGATAAAGATGGATGACTCAAGCACCTATAGAGAAAAAATGATTCGATTTTTCTATTTCTTTTTTCTTTGGGTTCTAAATTTAGTTGTGTTATTTTGTTTTGTTTTGTCGCTTTAAGTGTTTGTGAATTCGTCTCCAAGATTCGACCTATCCCAAGCCCCCCCTCTTCTTTCTTGAACGCAACTCCGATTCACAAATCCTTTTGTAATTTTTCTTTCTCTGCCACCATCACCATCACTACAATCTATACACTACGGCATCAAAACCTAATTTAATTTAAATTTAAATTTTAAATTTTAATTTTAAATTGAAAACCCCCTGGGCAACAACAACAACAAAAATTTTTTAGGATTTGCGAATTCATTTTTTATTTTTTTTTTCTTTTTTGCATTAATTCTTAATTAGGATAAATTGAAGATGAGATTTTTTGATAAAGCCAGAGACACGTAAGAAAACAAAAATAAAAAGAAAAAGAAAATTTTTTTTACAGAACAATAAACTTTTAATTTAATCTAATCGATAAAATAATATAAAATATAATAAAATATTTAAAAACTCATCCCTTTCAAATTAAAACTTAGTTTAAAATTAAATTTGTAAATCATTATTTTTCACGAAATGATAAATCTTATCAACAAAATTTAAAAAAAAAACGTATGTTTGTTTCTATTTCTAATCTAAACCTTAATTTCTTTTTGATTACTTCTCATATGATGGTTAATTAAGATGATATATAAGATGATATATGATGACTCAAATGTCAATCTATAGATAGATAATAATACTAATTTTATTATATATTGTATTGTTAGTTATATCACCTTATGAGAGTGGATTTATAAAAGTATATAATATGAACAATAATTTTACTGATAAAATAAAATAAAATTTTTATTCAATGTAGAAAGTAAAACAACTTAAACTTATGTATAATGAATTAAACATATAAACAAAGAACAAGAACAAGAAGAAGAAGAAGAACCGTATGAACTGGGGGTGCAAACCATCTTTTATTTTTTTTTATCGTATCATCAAACTTTTCAAGTATGATAATATGGTGTCCTGTATATAAAAACTACAAATTGATGCGCGCCAAAAATTGAAAATTAATTAAAATTAAAACGAAAGGGTATTAAAAGATTGGGGGTAATCGTATGGAGAATGGAGAATGTTGGGGACGAGAAAAATTATAATTTTGGTTTTAAAACAAGGCGACACACAAAACTATTATTGTGGTTTAATTAGTGGTTTAATTTGTGGTTTTTGGCCCCAAAAAATAGAAAAAATTTTCTTCTCTAAATATTTTTTTTTTTAGTTTTCTCGAGGGTAAAGGTTTTTAAATAAATAGTAATTCTTAATCTAATTGGTTTGAATTTTGTTACAAGTACTAGAGAAGGGACATTTCGGATTGTTCGAAATTAAAAATTAAAAATTAAAAAATTAAATTAGTTTTAATTTGTCAATATTTATTTGAATATTTAAATATAGATAGATAGATAGTTAGTAGTAGGATGTATGACACGAATGGAATGGCACTAAAAACACAAAATTTGGAAAAATATAAAATTATACGAATGGTATGATGGTATGAAATGATATGATATAAACCCGTATTTTATTAAAATATAACAAAAATAAAATAATAAAATAATTTGTGAACTGAAATTCTAGCCCCATGGGATTCCTCTTTGATTTCATCGATCGAATAAAATTAAAAAAATTAAGAATTAAAAAAAGAGGCAAAGAGAAGAGACAAAGAAAGTAACCAAAGGCAAAAACCAACAGAAATTATAACAATAAATAAAATTTTACTACGGTTTTGTAACCCATAGAAAAATTTTAATTTTTTTTTTTTTTTTTTTTTTTTTTTTTTTTTTTTTTTAATTTTAAATTTAAACAAAAAAAAAAAAAATTACATATTTCCTGGTACTGTACTATAAATATATAATATATATATATATACATTCTTTTAATAAGTATTACAAAATCGGAGATTTGGGATGTAACGAAATACTAAAAATATTTAGATAAATTTAGATAAAATTATTATGTCATAGTTTGGAAAAAAAAATCAAACTAACCTATGGATGATATGATATTATATTGATGATACTTCTAAGACAATCTGAACTGTTGTAATCGCCTGAATAGGGGACCCAATATAATATAATAAAAATAAAATAATGAAATATAAAATAAATTAGATATGAAACTGCAACTAATAATAATCAAAATAAAGATTTTCATTGTTTATACTCCGAACAACAAATAAAATAAAAAAAAAAAATAAATAAAAAAAAAGATTTTTAAAGACCGAATTCAGTAATTGGCTATAAAAATTAAAAAAAAAAAAAAAAAAAAAAAAAAAAAAAAAAAAAAAAAAAAAAAAAAGATTTTTAAAGACCGAATTCAGAAATTGGCTATAAAAATTAAAAAAAAAAAAAAAAAAAAAATTAAAAAAATTAAAAAAAAGTATCTATAATTATTATAGATAATATAAGATGTATAAATTACTAAATATAATATAATAATAGATTTTCGAAAATATTATTTTATATTATTATGTATATGTATATGTAGTGTAAATATTTTTTTTTTCAACTTACAATAAAGAATAGAGATGTGAATGTATGTGTATGTGTATGTAGTAGCAATTAAAACATTCGAAATTTTACAAGGATTATTAATTGATGGATGGTGGATAATAGAGTTAGACTAATAACCGATTATTTAACCTTATTTGTTTTTACAATAATAATAGTTTTTTGTTTGTTTAAAAAGTGAATTTTGAATGATATATTATATATCATATGATTAGATTTGTATTGTTTATATTTTTTTTTATTTCTCATGACTCTAGGTTTTTTTTTTTTTTATTTTTATTTTTTTTATATTTTTTTTTCAGATTTTAGATTTTAGATTTTAGATTCTAAATTTATTTTTTATTTTTTTATTTTTATTTTTTTTATTTTTTTTTGACACACAAAAAAAAAAAAAAATAGTTAACCAACCAACAAACCAAAAATATATAACACCCCTAATTAAATAAAATTAAATTTTAAAATTAATTTACCGCCCTTGGGGATTAATTTAATTTAATTTAAAATAATTTGATTGTTCTCTTA
>JAKTXL010000062.1:0-53421 GCA_030582535.1 Insectozyma bohioensis | reverse complement strand
AAATTGACTCCAGTTTGGAGTAAAAATTAATTAATTTACTCCCCTTGATTACTTCAATTGGTTCGTTCTATTATTTATTTTGTTTTGTTTTGTTTTTTGTATTGTTTTGTTCTCTACCTCCAAATTCAATTATTCCCCCCCCCCTCTTTTAGAAAGAAAATTTTCTTCAAACCCATCTCTTAACTATATATAACTTTGATTAATCTATAAAAATAAAATTTTTCAAAATTTTTTTTTTCAATTCATCATATCATCATCATCTTCAGATTCATAGATTAGAGATAGTTATTTATATTTGATATATAAATATAATTTATATATTTTTACATTCATTTTTTTTTTTTTGTAATTTAATAATTATTAAACGTATGTATACATCATATGAAGAACAAGTAAAAATATTTATTAGTTAAGAAATTTATAAAATAGATAGGAAATATATTGTCAAGATTTTTTACATATTTTTTTTTTCTGGTACAAAATAAATAAGAAGTGGAACCACCACCACCATTATTTATTCGTAGTACGAGCCTAGGGCCAGCAATCGAAGGTGTACGGAGTTTTAATACCACCAGCACAATAGAAATCCACAGTTGAAATTCAATTTAATTCAATTCAATTCAAATCTAAATTTCTTTTGTTTTTTATACTTTAATTTTAGATTTTAAGTTTTAAATTAATTATTAATTGTAACAGAAAGATAAGAATAAGAATAAGGAATAGCAACTACAAGTATAATAATAAGTACAACAACTACATTCATTCAATTGAATTCAATTCTCAATTCTCAATTTTAATTGTATTTAATTATCATTTGAAATCAAATTGTCGTTTAATTATATATCCCAATTGAAAAAAATAATAAGTAGTACTAAAAATATTTCTTACAAATCCTAAAGATAATTAATAAAAATTATTAAAAAAAAAAAAAAAAAAAAAAAAAAAAAAAAAAAAAAAAATTTAAAATCCAAGAAAAAAAAAAAAAAATAAAATTTCAATTTTGTGTAATTTCTAAAATTTTTTCCATCACATCCTTAAAAAGTTGAATTTGAATTTGAATTGTGAATGGAGGAAGGACCAGAATATAAACATAAACACAACTAAAACTACAACTAAACTAAACTAAATTCATATATCCTACTGGTGAAGAGAGATGAAATAAATAGTAAAGTATAGTTCCGGAATTGAAGAAAGAAGACTAATAAATGAAATGAAATATAAACAAATCAATAAATAATAGGACGTATACTAACATATAAAATTATAGATAACTAATAGATAATATATTATTATTATTTTACACCCCCTATAGAAATATTTGCATCCATACCACCACACTAACACAATACAATACAATACAATACAGTACTACCAAATTAAATTAACTACGACCGACCGAAAGTTAGAACTTAGAACTTAGTTTTTTATTGTGATTCCTAATCTTCCTTTGTACTTTTTTTATATTTTATATTTTAATTCTTGCATTTACAATTAAATAAATAAAAGTATTGAAACTAAAACTAAAATAGAAATAGTCACAAAGAAATAAAAAAGAAAAAGAAAAAGAAAAGAAAATCTCCTATTTGAAATTTAAATTAATTTAATTTTTTTTTTTTTTTTTGGTGTTTAAATTTAATACCATCACCATACAATAACAATACAATAACAGAAGAAGAACAATACATTATACATATCACACATATCATATCATACATTTTTATATATACTTAAAAATTTTTCTACTTTTTTTATTTCATATAAAATTTTTTATATTTTTCTTATTTTTCAAAAGTTTTAAATATTTTTAATTATTTGTTATTAATTAAAGGAAGAAGGAAACAAGTTATATATATTGATTATATATAATATTAAGAGAATAATTAAATAATTATTAATCAAGAGATTTCCTATAATATAATATAAATAATAATTATTAAATCATATCATTTTCAACTAATAACAACCAACCCAACTCAAACCCAACCCAACCACCAGTGATAAAATATTTATTTTATAACAAGAATAATAGTGTTACATTTTTCATTACTACTACTACTACTACTCATATATATAAATACATTATTTTTATCATCAATAAAATTTTTTATATATTCTAATCCCTTAATAACAACAATAACAACAATAATAACAACCCACCAACCAACCAAATACAACACCAAATAATAATAATAATAATTTAATCCACTTTATTTTTCATCTGCATTTCTTTTTCATCACATAATAATCATATTCATATCATAATGTCAACTACTATAACATCAAAAGATATTACTAGAACTAGTGATATAACTTATAATAATTTATTAAATAACAACAATACAACATCAACATCAAATTCATCTTCAACTACAAATTCACCTTATCTCCGCCATTCACGTCATTCATATCTTACTCATCATATAAATTCATCAAATGATTCAATAGATTCTCAAGCTTCAAATGCTTCAACTATTAAACTATCACCTCAACCAACAAATAATAATAATAATAACAACAACACTCAAATTTCTTCATTATCTCCTTCTATTTCTAATTCTTCTACTTCATCACCATCTCCTCCTCCACCGCCATCAAGTGCTGGTGTTGTTATAAATGGTGTCAAAGATACTACTACTCGTTCTAAAATTCAAATACCAAATTATTATGTTCCTCCAAAAATTCAATTACAATCACTGATAGATTCAACAACTACATCAGAAACTTCATCAGCTTCATCATCATCATCAAATGTTTCAAATTTTTCATTAGTTGCACCAAAATTAATTCGTAAAAAATCAGGTGAATTAGTTAAATCTTCATTAAAATTATCTACATTATTACAACGTTCATTATCTTCACCACAATTGGCAAATTCAAATAATCCAATTTCACCAAAAAGAAAATCTGTTAAATTTGCTTCAAGATTAACTAATATTAAAATGTTTGATGGTTGTGAATCTCCTGCTACTGTTTCATCAACTAATACTCCATGTCATTCTCCACCAAATGAAAGATCTATAGATGATTTTCTTGATGATGAATATTCATTTATTAAAGGTCAACATTCAAAATCAAATTTTGATTGGAATTGGGGTGGTTCATCAAGTTCTTCTGATGATGAAGAAGATAATAATGATGATGAATATTGGTCAACACCAAAAATTTCAACTTCAACTACAGGTGGTACAAAAGAATTTAGATTAACTAGTCATAATATTCCAAAATTAGTTAATACAAAAAATTTAATTGTTTGGTTACCACTGACTTATGTATTAAAAACTGATGGAAAATCTTATTTATATGGTTTAATTAATGTTAAAAATTTATCATTTGAAAAAAAATTATATTTAAAATTAACTTTAAATAATTGGAAAACTTGTATAATATTTGGTGGTAATTCAGTTATATCATATGTTAAAAATATTTTTGGAGATATTGATCAATTTAAATTTAAAATTTCTTTAGATGATTTAATATCTGATAATAAATCAACAATTGATTTACAAATGTGTATTAAATATGAAGTTGGTGGTGAAATTTATTGGGATAATAATAATGGTGATAATTATCAATTTAAATTAAATAGTATTGAAGAAAAAAAATATACTCAATCACCATTAAGACCAGTACCTGTTACTACTACTACTACAAAAAATACAACTAATACTACAACTAGTAAAAAAGCTGATGATGAATTTCCTCAATTTAATGAATTGATTTCAAAATTGATTTTACATCAACAAGATACTGCTAGACCACCAAAACAACAACAACCAAGAGCATTTTCAGTATTTAGTAATTTTCAAGATAATAATACACCAAAACATCAACCACAATCATTTGTTCGTCCAATTTTAAAAACTTCATATTCTTCAAATGATATAGTTTCATCAAACTCAACAATTAATACACCAACAATGGCTACACCAACAAATAAGCCAAAATATTCTCAATCTTATAGACATCGTCATCAATTACCAACAACAACAACAACCACAAGTGGTACCAAGAAATCTACTGATTTTAATTTTAAACCAGATTTTTCAAGTAATAGTTATGCAGAAATATTAAATAATTATTGTTTTGCAAATAGTAATAATAATAGTGTTGAATCATCAACTAATAATTCACCAATTCAAACAATAACAAATTCATCAACTAATTCATCTACAAATTCATTAATTGGTAATAATTCATGTTCAACTACTTCAAATAATGGATCAAATACTACTACTGCTTCTACATTTCAATTATTTAGTGATTCAATTCATATCTAATAATTATAAAAAAAGAGAATTATCTTTTTTTGCATCATATATTTAAATTAATTCAATTCAACTTCATACATTCGCTAAAACATTTTATTATTTTTTACATTCATTTTTTTTTTATTATTATTATTATTATTATTTTGGTTTTTTCTTTACTTTACTTTTCTTCTTTTCTTTGGGTTTTTTACAAATGTTTTCTTAGTATATTTTTATTTTTATTTTTATTTTTTTATGTTTTGTTGTTAATATATAGATTTATATAGTTTATTATTAATTAATATAAAGGTTTTAGAATTATAATTATAATTAGAAAAACGAAAAACGAAAAAAAAAAAAAAACATTTTAACTTTTGAGTTCCTCATCTCCGTTGTTTCTCTTAATTACTCCCCTCCTCTCTCTCTTTTTAAATAAGTCAAGGCATCTCTCAATATGATGGATGATGATGCAAAGGAGGAGTTCCATGGATGCATAATTAAATCATCTGATGGGATTATAAAAAGCATGGAATGCGAACAATACGATCCATTCCAAGCTCTTGCTGCTGCTGCGAATGTGAATGCGAATTCGAATGTGAATGCGAATGCGACAGCCCCCAAAACATTTCTTTTTTTTTTTGTGATCAAAAAAAGTGGCTTTAAATTTTAAAGTTTTTTTTTTTTTCTCTCTCTCTTCTCCGAAATTGTTCTTATATAAAGTAACAATACAATAAAACAATAAATCCATGAAATCCAGTTTGTTGTAATATGAAGGAAAAAAACAAGTATATGAAGGAATAATAGATAGAGATAGAGTTGTAGTATATATAGGATCGAACGATATATAGGATAGGAGAGAGAAAAAGAAACGAGGGGATGATGGGATCGGATTGGATTGGGGGGTGTAGAGTTATTTTTCCTTATCAATGAAGTCAAGATACATTAAAATTAAAAAGAAATAAGGATGATTGAAAATTGAAAGATTGATTGATTGATAAGAATTTTTTAATTTTTCATTTACTTACTTCTCTGAATTAAAATAAGATTTAAGAAAAGAAAGGAAGAAAGAAGAATAGTTGTTTTAATAGTTTATACTTAAGTTCTTTGAATAGGCGAAAAATAAAACTAAGAAACATATAAATTCTTTCATAAAATTATTTTAATTTAAAGTTATTTAATATAATATAACCCTAAATAATGTCAAATTGAGTTAAATTGAGAGAAATTTGAATTTGAATTTAAATTTAAATTAGATATGGATAACTAAAGATCTTACAAATTATATTAATTTTATTTTACAACGAACAACACATGTTTCATTTCATTTAATTTAATTTTCAATTTTCAATTCAAATTTAAATTTATCTACTCAACACCAACTCCAATTTTCTGTCTCCTTATATATAATCAAAAAATTTCTTCAACCCCTATATAAAAAGTTAAGTCTATTTATAATGATTATAAAAAAAAAATCGTTATCACATTACATTCTTAAACCATTTTATTTTCTTTTTCTTTTCTTTTCCTTTTCTTTTTCTTTAAACAAAGACAAATCAAAATAATGCAATTCTATATATGTTTTAAATTTGACATTTAGATTCCAGATGTGTTTTTTTTTGTTATTTAAATTTCATTATTTTATTTATTATTTATGAATAACCCTTATTTGTTTAATATATATCCCTTCTTTTTACTAGATAATTATTTTGAAACTTAATTAAATTAAACATTCAAATTAAATCAATTAAATTTCTTCTCATAGAATCTATAATTAATCTATCAAAAAGTTTTAATCAACCCCTACTGTTACTATGAATATTGATTTGTTTAATTGATTTCCTTAGTTAGTTACACCATTTAAAATCTAATCATATCAATTGATAGGGGAGTTCTTTGAAATTTCCCACCCAATGTCATTTTTTTCGCACATGGTAGCGAGAACGACTCAATAATGAAAAGAAAAATTTCAAAAGGAACCACGACAAAAAAAAAAAAAAATTTACGGACGTGAATTAAAATCATCAATAAACATCATCATCTAAATATCAATAATAATGGGATTATCAGAATTTGAGAAAAAAAGACAAGAAAATATACAAAGGAATAAAGAATTATTACAAAAACTTAATTTAGATTCGATATCAAGTTCTATATCAAAAGAAATTAAATCAGAACAAAAACCAGTTAAAAAATCTACAAAACGTAAATCATCATCAACAACTTCATCAAGTACTAGAACTACAAGAAGTTCTACTTCACCAACAAGAAAATCTCGTAGATTAGCAGGTATTAAAACAGAATTAGAAAATCCTGAAGAATTTAATAAATTACAATTAGAAAATGAAGAAAAAGAAAGAAAAAAATTACAATATGAAAAATTAAAAAGAACGCGTTTAAATGGTGATTTTAAATTAATTGATTTAATAACTAATAAAAAAGGAGATTTAATATTTGAAAATAAAGTAATTAAAAAAGAAGAGCCGGTTGAAGATGTTGTTCAAGAAGATGATGAAATTATTGAATTAGATGAAAATAATCGAATTTTAAAATTAATTCAATCATTAGGTGATAAATTTTCAGCAGGAGATTTTTATCAAGAAATTAGAAATAATCAATTAAAAGAAAATAAATCATTAGATTTAAAAAGGAAAGAATTTGATAATTTAAAAATTTATTCAAAATTTGATCCATTAGATATAAAATTAACTCATAATAGAATTACATCAATTTTTTTTCATCAAAGTTTAAAAGATCGTATTATAACAGCAGGTGATACAAATGGTAATTTAGGTATTTGGGCACCAGATTCATCAGATAATTTAAAACCAACTATATCAATAATTCATCCTCATGGTAAAAATATTTCAAAAATTTTATCACCTTTAACAAAATCTGAAAAAATTTATACTAGTTCATATGATGGAAGTATTAGATCATTAGATTTAAATAAATTATCTTCAAATGAATTATTTTATTTACATGATAATCAAAATAATAATAATAATGAAGAATTAGGTATATCAGAAATTAATTTATTAAGAAATAATGAAAATTTAATATTTATGACTACTTTAAATGGACAATTTTATAAATATGATTTAAGGGAACCTCCAAAAATTTTAAATAAAAATTTATTAAGATTACATGATAAAAAAATTGGTGGATTTTCAATTAATCCAAATAATGATTATCAAATTGTAACTTCTTCATTAGATCGTTCTTTAAGAATTTGGGATTTAAGAAATTTAAATAATCCAAAATATACTCAATTTGATTATGATTCAAATGAAAAATCTCCTCATATGTATGGAAATTATACTTCTAAATTATCTATATCTTGTGTTGATTGGAATATTAATAATAAATTAGTATGTAATGGTTATGATGATACTATATGTTTATTTGATTATAATAATTTTGAACCAAATATAAATAATTGGAAATCAAATTATATAGTACCATTATCAACACAACAAAAGAAGAAAGTAGAAGAAACTGATTTATTAGATAATTTATTACCAATTAATAAAATTAGACATAATTGTCAAACAGGTCGTTGGGTTTCAATATTAAAATCTCATTGGCAATTTAATCCAAAAGATAATTTACAAAAATTTATAATTGCTAATATGAATCGTGGTTTAGATATTTATGATGAATTAGGTAATCAATTAGCTAATTTAAATGAATCTGTTGGTGCTGTACCTGCTGTTTCAACTTTACATCCAACTGAAAATTGGGCTGTTGGAGGTAGCGCAAGTGGAAAAATTTATTTATTTGAATAGAGAGACAAAAAAACAAATAGGAATCTTTTTTAACGAAATTAATTAATATACATTTTTTTTATATTAAAAAAAGAGTGGGAGGGGTTTGTTTGTTGTTGTTCTCTATCTACATTTAAGCAGATGGAGTCATAACTTGCCAGACTCTGATAACATTATCAGTGTAACCAGCAAATAAGTTTTGACCATCAGCAGACCAAGCTAATGAAATAGCTTCTGGATCTTTAGCATTAGCACCAATAGCAAATTCTGGTTTTAATTCATCTAATAAAGATCTTTCTTGTAATTTGAAAATTTTAATACCAGTATTAGTGGCAGCAGCTAACCAATATCTGTTTGGTGAGAAAGCTAAAGCATGAACTTCAGCTTTAGCATCTAAAGTATATAAAGTTTTGTTTGAGTTTAAATCCCATAAGATGATAACACCATCTTTACCAGCTGAAGCACATAATGAACCATCTGGTGATAAAGTAATACATGAAATGTAACCGGTGTGACCAATGAAATCAGCATTGACGGTATAATCTGATAAATCCCATGACTAAAAAAAAAAATATAAGTTAGTAAAAAAAAATTTTTTGAATAATTTTTAATTCTTTTCAATCAGAGATCTTGGTGATAAAAAATATGTCTCATTCGTTTTTAAAAAAAAACGTCTGAAGTAGCAAATATAAGAAATCATCACTTGAAAAAGAATATTTGAAAAAATGTACATACTTTAACAGTTTTATCCCATGAAGCAGAGATAACAGTTGATGAATTATCAGATGGGGAGATTCTAACAGCAGAAACCCAATCTTGATGACCTGGTAAAGTGGCCATACATTCACCAATAGTATTCCAAACTTTAACAGTTTTATCTCTTGAAGCAGAAACAATTTGTCTTAAATTTTTAGCAATTGAAACTGATAAAACATCACCTTTATGACCAACAAATCTTTGAGTAGTTTCACCACTTTCTAAATCCCATAATCTTAAGGTTCTATCCCATGAAGCAGATAAAGCATAAGCACCATCAGCTGAAATAGTAACATCTTGAACAATATGTGAATGACCTTTAAAAGATTTTTTTGGAATACCATATTGATTATCTTCACCACCAGTTAATTTCCATCTAATTAAAGTTTTATCTCTTGAACCTGATAATAATAAATCTGGATGAGCTGGAGTAGTGGCTAATGAAGTAACCCAACCATTATGACCTTCTAAAGTACCTCTTAAAACTAAAACTTCTTGATCTGACATTATTGAAATGTAATTTGCTTAATTTAATAAAAAAGAAAAAAAAAGTGAAAAAGTGAAAAATTTTTTTTTTTTGCTGTCTAGTAGTAAATTTTAGTACAATTGAAAAAAAAATTTTTATTGGTAAATGAGTAAACACACGACTTTCTTAGACTTACGCAACATTTATCCAGTCTGATATTTACTCAGGGATTTTATTACATACTAAGTTTTTTTAAACTTAAATAAATAATAATATTTTATACTAAAATATTCAATTTTCTTTTATAACTTGGACTTGGACTTGATATTTCCTTAAAAGAGATAGTACTTAATAAGTTGATAATATTCAAGGGGGGGTATATATAAAACGTGGAACCTGATGATATAATAGTGAAACGTTTCTTGTTGCAATGGAAGTTGGTTGTATATGCAGGAAATATTTAGATTATACCATAACACCTCATCCATTGAATCAAGAGAGTTGTAAATCATAAGAATTATAAACGAAATTTAAATTTATTAAATTATATAATTTATAGATATATAAATAAAATAGCTGAATTATTTTTCTTTAAGATTACATTTTGGGTTGGTTGGATCTTTACGAAGGAAAATCAATGTTAGTTTGAAAATGTATTAATTTTAAAAACATATTTATTCAACTAAAAAAAAAATTATTTGATATTTAAATACCTGAAATTTAAGATGTTAGATAATATTCTTAATTCCAATTTAAAGATTATTATTACTATTTATTTTTCAATTAATTGAGTGTTAGTTTCAAAAATTGAACAACTTTAAAAAAAAATTCAATTGTAAGAACCAATTATATCCATTTTGATTAATTATTCCATCCAAGTTTTTGATTCTTTAAATCACCTAATATAAATTACACGATATTTTGGTGGAAACTTAAAAGAATTGATCGTCAAATTGGTTGCAAACATTATAGATATATTTCGGTGCCTCCAAAAAAAAATAAAACAAAATCTCATTGACATCCAAACACACACCTAATGCGCCAGATAAATATATTTTTAACCAACTCACTGATAAAATAAACAATAACAACATTCATTCCATTTTCATTTTCATTTTCATTTTTTTCTATTATTTATATATTAATGGCTGGTGGTAAAATAACTATATTATCAGGAGGAACAGCCACAAATGAATTAGTTACAATATTTTCAAAATTATCAACAAATAATAATGTATCATATATTTTACCAATTTCTGATAATGGAGGTTCAACATCTGAAATTATTAGAGTTATTGGTGGACCAGCAATAGGTGATATAAGATCAAGATTAACTAGATTAATTCCTGATCATCAATTAGCTTTAAAAACTTTATTAAGTTTTAGATTATCATCAAATCATCAAATTGCAAAACAACAATGGAATGAAATTGTTGAAGGTACTCATGAATTATGGAATAATATAAATTCAAGTACAAAAGAAATTTTTAGATCATTTTTTGTTCATTTACATGTTGAATTATTAAAACGTTCAAGAATTAATCAATCAACTAAAAGAATTTTTCGTTATGAATTAGCTAATATTGGAAATTTATTTTTAACTGGTGTTCGATTATTTATTGGTTCATTAGATTCTTCAATTGAATTATTTTGTAAATTAACTGATATTGATTCAAATATTAATGTATTACCTTGTATAAATACTAATTTTACTTATCATATAAGTGCTTTATTACAAAATGATTTAATTATAACTGGTCAATCACAAATTTCTCATCCTTCTGAAACTAAAAATAGTTATCCACCTCCAATTAATAAAACTAGACCTCCAACACCAACTGATGAAATTAAAAAACCTTTTTTTAATAATAATGATACTCCATTAAATAATGGTTTAAATAATTTAAGTATAGAATCTTTTATTTCATCAGATGATGATGAAGAAGAAGAAACTGGGAATGTACCTCAATATACTCATCCAGAATTAAAAAAATCTCAATTACATTTTAATAAACTGGAAAATATTGAACCTTTATTATCACCTATAAAAAGAATTTTTTATATATCACCATATGGTGAAGAAATTCGTCCAACAGCAAATTCAAGAGTTATTTCAACTATAAATAATACAGATATATTAATTTATTCAATAGGTTCATTAATGACAAGTATTGTACCAATTATAATTTTAAAAGGTATTGGTAAATCTATAGCATCAAATAATAATTGTAAAAAAATTTTACTTTTAAATGGTTGTTTAGATCGTGAAACTTTTGGTATGACAGCAATTGATTTTATTAGAATTATAATTGAACTGGCTCAATATTCTCAAGATAAATTAAATGAAAATTGGAATAAATATATTACTCATTTAATTTATATGAAAAATCCAAAAGTTGAAGTTGATTCAAATTATTTATCATCAATTGGTATAAAATGTATTGAAGTTGAAAAAGTTAATAATACTGATTATTTTGATTTAAATGATTTACAACGTGTATTAAATAATTTAACTACTACTTAATATTAATTTTTAATTTTTTTAATCATACCATATTTTAATTAATTCTTCACTAACTGCAGCTGGTGTTAATACACCTAAATCAGTAATTAATGCAGTAATATAATCATGAGGAGTAAAATCAACAAAATGAGTATCAAAAATTTCATCACCAATTGGTGGTTTATCTTCACCATCTACTTCTCCATCATTTAATATACCAGTATTCATAACAGGTAGATCATTTGGTGCTAAAGGAAATAATCTAACAAATTTATGAGATTCAGTAACAACATAAAAAGGTTTATGATTAACTTTTGCTAAACAACCAATTTGATAAGTACCTATATGATTTATTATTCCACCACTTTCTGCAACACCTTCAGCTCCAACTAAAATTTTATCAACTTTATGTAATATATAACCAACTGCATTATCAACTATAACTTCAACAGGTATTTCAGCTTCTTTTAATTTTTTAGCCATATAATAACCATTACCAGTTGGTCTTGATTCAGTTACTAAAACTTTAAATCTTATTAAATTATCTTTTTTAGCTTTTAATAATAAACTATATACAACTCTTGAATAAGAATGAACTAATATAATATCATCATCTTTTATAAATGATACACCAAATTCAGCAGATTTTTCTCTTGATCTTTTAGCTCTTTTAACAAATAATTCACCATTTTCAACTAAATTTTGTGAAAATGATTCCCAATCTTTATATAAATTAGTATTTCTTAAAACAAATCTCATAAATAAATCACAACCTGCTGATAATGAAATATTATTAGGTATAGAATTTTTTAATAAATCAATATTTTTTGATACTAAATTAATTAATTCTGATGATGTTGATGGTTGTTTAATTCTTAACATTGATACCAATGATTCAATTGCCGCTATAGGCATTGTCATATCTTTATCTTCTTTTAAGAACTTAAGATAAGTTTCTGTTATATTAAAATCTGTCATGATATATTGATGAAAAGTAAAATGGTAAAAAAATTTTCTAGATGTTATTTTTTTTTTTTATTAAGGAAGTTTGAAAAAAAGCAGAGAGAAAAAAAAAATATAAAAAAATTTAGATATTTTAGTTTACACATCACATTAGAAGAAGAAGAAGAAGAAGAAGAAGAAATATGTCTACTTTATTTGTTGATGATGATGATGATAGTGATTCATATAAACCATCTACTACTACTATAAAAGAAGAACCAGAAGATGATAAAATTCTTTTGGATGATGATGATGATGAACCAAAGCATGTTTATGTTAAAAAAGAAGTAATAGAAGAAGAAGAATCTCGATTTAAAATAGATCAAAATGATGATGAAGAACAAGAACCAGAAGATAATGATGATGATGATCCAATAATAGAATCAATACCATTATATATGAATACAGTACCTTCTAGATTGAAACATTCATTACATATATTACAATATCCAGGTAGATCTAAAACTCGACCATTAAATGAAGGTAATTATTCAGCATCATTAAAACCAGAATCACAATATTTAGAAATTAAATTACCTTTAGATACTGAAAAATTTTTTAATACTAATAAAGTTGAAAATTGGGGTCAAACAATTGGTAAACAAACATTATCAGGAGTTTTAGATAAATTAGATACAGGTAATTATATTGGAAAATTAATTACAGAACCAAATCAAAAAAAAATTGTTTTAATACCTATTGATTCATCAGTTCAATTAAGAACAAGTTTTAAATATCTTGATGATATAGATAATCAAATACATCAATTAGCAAGAAAACAAGATCATTTAAAAGATTCTGAAAAAACAACTACACAAATTTTACAAACTGCTGCTAAAAATTCTTCAAATAATCAAGATGGTTTTTCACATTCTTTAGGTGAATCATTAAAAATGATTAAAAAATTTGATGAAGAATTTTGGCAATATTTAAATTGGAAAAAAAGTGATGATATACTAAGTAAAAATATTAAAAATGAAATGAATAATGGATCTGATGGTATAAAATTAGAAACTGATACTAATTTTGAAGATTATATTGAAGATTTAATAAATAATTAAATAGCATTAAATATATATATCTATATATATGAATTTATAAATGATATTATCTCTTGATTATATTTTCTTTTTTTTTTGCAGTATTTTCCAATATGCGATGAGAGACAAACTAAAAAAAAAAAAAAAAAAAAAAAAAAAAAAAAAAAAAAAATTATGCAACTAATTATCAATTAATCTTTAATATTAAAAAACCAAAAATGGATGAAGATGATGGATTATTATTGAACTTTGCAGTTCCAGATACTACAACTTCAACAGCATCATCATCAGATAAACAAAATCAAAATATAAAAGTTAAAGGAGGTAGATGGAAAGATCGTAGAAAATTACAATTATCATTACAAGGTAGAAAACCAAAACCAAAACCAACTTCATCAGGAGTTAATAATATAAGTATTGATCCATCTAGAAAAAGAAGAATAGAACAATCATCTAAAATAATAGAGAATACATCAAATAATAATAATAATAAAAAAGGTAAATTTACAGAATCAAAAGGTGAATATGGTGGGAAAAATGATTCTTATGTATCTTCATTATTTACTAATAATCAAGAATCATCACAATTAAAAATAAGTAAAGAAGAAGAAGAAAGTAAAATACATCAACCATCAAATGCACCAATTCAAGATTTAAATTCATTTAAAGGATTAGGATTAAATGAAAAATTATCAACACATTTAATAGATCATTTAAGATTTAAATATCCAACAAAAGTTCAAAAAGTAGTTATACCAAGTTTATTATCTATAGAAAATGATTTATTTGTAAAAGCACAAACTGGTTCAGGTAAAACATTATCATTTTTATTACCTATATTAAATCAATTAATGATTGAAAATAAATTAAATCGTGAATCTGGAGTATTTGCAATGATTTTAACACCAACAAGAGAATTAGCAACACAAATTTATCAAGTATTAGAATCTTTAGTTAGATGTTATCATCATATAGTACCAGGAATAGTTATTGGAGGAGAAAAGAAAAAATCAGAAAAGGCAAGATTAAGAAAAGGTGTTAATATATTAGTTGGTACACCAGGTAGATTAGCTGATCATTTAGAAAATACTAAAACTTTAGATATAAGTCAATTAAGATATTTAATTTTGGATGAAGGTGATAAATTAATTGAATTAGGTTTTGAAGAAACTATTGGAAAAATTACTTCAAAAATTGAAGAAAATTGTAAAATTAATGAAACAATTGATAAATTTTTAAAATTACCAAAAAAAAGAATTAATGTATTATGTTCTGCAACTTTACAAAATAATGTTAAAAAATTAGGTCAAATGATTTTAAATAATCCAAAAATGATTTCAATTGATAATGAAATTGAAAATACTATAAGTTTTCAAGATAATAATCAATCAACTGCACCAGATCAATTAATTCAAAATATAGTTGTTGTACCACCAAAATTAAGATTAGTTACATTAGATGCAATATTATTACAAATTTCAAAAAAATCAATTTCAAAAACAATAGTATTTTTTTCATGTTCAGATTCTGTAAATTATCATTTTGATGTATTTACAAGAAATGGTAAAAAATTTAAAATTATAAAAGATGAAGAAACTGGTCAAGAGAAAACTATATTAACTAATCGTAATGATGAAGAAGATGATGAAGATGATGGTATATTAACTGCTCCATTATTAAATGATAATACATTAATTTATAAATTACATGGTTCATTATCTCAACAAATTAGAACAAATACATTACAATCATTTATAAAAGATCATAATAATTATAATAAAGTCTTATTTTGTACAGATGTTGCATCAAGAGGTTTAGATTTACCAAATATTACAAATGTTATAGAATATGATACACCATTTACAATAGATGATCATTTACATAGAATTGGACGTTCAGCAAGAGTTGGTAATCAAGGTAATGCAACATTATTTTTATTACCAGGTATTGAAGAAGGTTATGTTGATGGAAAATTAAATATAGTTCATCCAAAAGGTTTAAAAATTATAAATTATGAAAAATATTTACAAGATTCATTTAGTGAAGAATCTGAAATAAAATCAAAACATGATAAATTAGGTAAATGGGATATTCATGCAACAACTTGGCATTTAGATGTTGAAAGATGGTTATTAGAAGATAAATCAGCATTAGAAAAAGCTATACAAGCATTTACATCACATATTAGAGCTTATACAACACATTTAAATTCAGAAAAAGAATTTTTTAATGTTAAAACTTTACATTTAGGTCATTTAGCTAAAAGTTTTGGATTAAGAGAAACTCCAAAAAAATTAGGTAAATCATCAGGACAAATTGAAAGTAGTAAAAAAATTAAAAAAGAAGATCCAAGAAAGAAAATGTTAAGAATGGCTAAATTAGCTGCAAATTCAATGAGTAATGAATTTAATTATTAATTATTAAATTAAATTTAATTCAATTAATTATTTAAATGTGATTCTCTATATCCTTTAATTTGCCAAAGTCCATGGTTTTCACCAAGTACATAACCAATAGTTTTCTTTTTATAATAATCACCATCAATTTTTAAATTATCAATTATATCATCTAATAAAATAGCTTTACCAATAGATATACCATCACCTAAACCAGGATGAGAAATATTTACAATATGTAAATGAAAATGATAATAAGAAGGTTGATAATGAATAAAAATTTTTAATTGATCTTTATTAATTAAAAATTTTTTATTTGTTATATCTTTAATTTTATTTTGTAAATTAATTAAAAATTCAATATTTGAAAAATTTAAATCTCTAATATTTGATATATCTAATCTATTTATAATACAACATAAATATAAATTTTCTTTATTAATTCCATCCCATTTCATATCTGGTAATAATACAAATCCATTAATTGAATCTTCATCATGATAAATAAATGTTTCCTTTTCTTTACCATGAAATAATATATTATATACCCATTTTAATCGATCACCTTTCATAGTATTAATATAAGGTAAAACATAATTTTCATACATTTTAGGAGTTTCTCTTATATAATGTAATTTTTGATCATCATATTTTTTAATATGAGTTTCTGTAGCTGGATAAATAATATTTAATTTCCCACTTGGATTATTTAAAATTTCTTGATTAAAATTAATTTTTGACCAATAATAAATATCATTTGAATTAATTAATTCACTTTCTGAAATATAATTTGATAAAGGATTTATTAAATTTAAATTAAATTGAGATTTTTCTATAATTATTATTGCTTGATCTTTATTAATTTCTCCTAATATTGAAATTGTTTTAGTTTGTGAATCAACTTTTAAAACTCGTTTAAATTCAAATTGATTAATTAATTCTTGAATTGACATGATATGATGTTTGGTTAAATAGAAGAAATATTTGTTTTTTATTTTTTTTTTCAGTGCTATTTATTATGTATTATATTAATTTTCGCTATTTACAGTAATTTCCTTTTCATCATCTACAATAATTTCTTCACCATTTTTATTAATTGAAATTTCCTCTTCTTTTTCAATCTCTACTTCTTTTTCATTTTGTTCTTGTTCTTCTTCCTCTTCTTCTTCTTCTTCATCTTCATCTTCTTCATCATCATCATCATTTAAATCTATACATATCCAACTTGGCCAAGCTATTTCATCTCTTAAAATACTTCTTAATTGTTCCATTAAAAATTTTTCAACTTTACCAACATTTCTTAAAACTGTATTTTCAACTTCACCAATTTCACTTTCAATTTTAATTTTTTTAATTATATCAATTCTTTCTTTCATATTTGAATCAGATGAATAATTATTATAATAATCAACAAAATTCCCTCCACTATTATGATGACCAACACCACCACCACTATTATTTGCAACTTCATCAAAATCTTGTATTGAATCATTTATATCACATAAAAATGATAAATAAATTGATTTTTTTAAATATGCTATAGCTGCAATTGAATGAATATCAATATCTGTAATATGTAATTTAATTGGTAATGAAATAAAATTTGGTGAAGGATAATTAACTAATAAAGTAACTATTAAATTAATATATAAATTTCCTTTATAATTAATTTCTAAAATTAATTGAATATCATTTTCATCTCTTTTAATTTGTTTTTTATTTGATGATGAATTTCCTGATATAATTCTAAATCTTGATGTTTGATTTAATATACCTGTTGGTGTTTCAGTACCTGTTGTTGCTGATATAATATTTGCATTAACTCCATAAGGATGTAAAATTGATTGAAATGAATCTTTTGATCGATTTAATGGTGGTTGTACTGGTTGTGAATGTAATGTCAGATTTATTGGAGTTGATGATCTATTTTCAAAATTTAATGAATTAATACCTTCTGTAATTGAAGATAATGGAGGTTTATATTCTTCTTTTTCATCATATTCTTCTTCATCATCTTCTTCTTCTTCGTCATCTTCATCATCTTCATCATCTTCATCATCCTCATCTTCTTCTTCTTCTTTATCTTTCAGTTCATAATTAACTGTTTCATTATTTGGAGATGCTGAAATATTATCTTCATAAAATTCTTCAAATGGATCACCTATATGTCGTATAGTTATATTTGGAGGTATATCACCTAAATTAAATTCAGTTATTGATAAATTTGAAATAAATGAAGGTAATTGAATTGATTGAAATTGTTGATCTAAAAATTCTCTAATAGATTCATTTATTAAATTATCATTAGTTAAATTTTCCCAATTAATGTCAAATGACATTTCATTTGTTTTGTTTGAATATTCAATTGACAACTAACTTGCTAGATAATTTTTTTTTTGAAGTGATTGTCTGATTTTGATTTTGATTTTGATTTTGATTTTCTTTTTTTCCAGTTTCAAAATTTACTAAGAATTTAAATTTAAATTTTGCAGTTTCATAAATGAACTAAAATTGTTAATCTAATCTAATCTTTTTTAACAAAGAATTTGAATGATACAAATTACACAAATTATATATAATCATATTCAATTACAAGTCACTCTTGTTACTCTTTTTTAACTTGTACTTGTCAATGTGTTTTACATTTTAATTTTGTTCTCTCTTTTGTGTTATATTTATTTGTTTCTAGTATAAAGTCGTCTTGGTGATTTTATTAAGCACTTCAAATAAATAATTATTATCCACAAGTTTTAATTTATAATTTGTGTTTAATTATATCCAATTTGATTGGTTTCATAGTCGTCTCTCCTGCTTATGCATATTTTTATAATTTTGTTTATATTTTAGGTTTTTTAGGTTTTTGGTTTTTTACTTTAAAAAAAAAACAAGTCAGCCATTTCATTTCATGTTAAGAGAGCCGTTGATGTATAATATCCTATCACAATTTTCTTTCTCAATATTCAACCTTAATTCTGGATATATAAATACCCATCTAAAGTTTTAAAGAAAAAATATCTGATTTTTTTTTTTTTTTAGATTTTTGAAAATGATATATATTAATTTCCAAAATAACTATCTTATTATCAAAAATGGTAGAGATGCAAAGTGAAGATGATGATATTTATGATTCTAATAATGAATCGGTTCATAGTGAAGTAATTGTATCTGATGAAGAAGATGAAGCAGAAACTAAACATGGTAATGGTAATGGTAATGGTAAAGATAATAATGAAAATGGTTTACATAGACATCAAACTGAAGAAGATATTTTAAATGCTAAAAGAAATAATTATTATAAATATCTTGATAAAATTACTATTAAAGCAAAAGATGCAATTGATGATTATTTACATGGTGGTTATGGATTAAATGAAAATGAAACTGATGAAAGAATTTTAAGTTACTTAAAAAATATTGAATTGGCAATTGAAGGATATGATGTTAGTGAATATTAAAGTAGTTAAATAGTTATCTATTATAATTAAATATATATATATACATATATATAATTTTTTCAAAATGTTATAGATTTTCAATCACTAATGTGATTTATAATTTTATTTTTTTTTTTTTTTTTTTTGCAGCTCTTCTTGACTACATAAATTTTTTTACATGTTTTAAACACTCAACCAAATCCCAACAAAGTGTTATCAGATATAAAGTATATTCCACTGTTGATTTGGTAAAAAACATCATTCGATTTTGTTTTTAGTTTAAGTTTAGTTGTAGATTATCGGATAAATGGTTGTTAAAAAAGAATATTTAATTTTAATGTAATGAATGTACCTTGAAAGTTTTTATTAGAAAATATTTCAAATTTTTTAAGAAATTTTGGAATAATTTCGTTTATAATTGAAACAAACAAACAAATAAAACAAATAAACAAAATACAACGATAATAGAAGTTTATATTAATAAAATTAAAAACAATTTTTAACATAGTAAACGAAAATCAGTACCATTTACAACGAACCATTCCAACCAAAAGTTATCGTTAAATCTCCACGTTTCAATTTAAACACACTGACATTTTTTTTGTCTGTAAGTTGACTCATTTTTTTACAGTAACAATTTTCGGTAAGATTTTTTTTATCTAGTTTAGTCTGCCACAATAAAGTTTTAATTTTAATTTCCACAGTAGAAATTGAACCAACTTCTCCTAGTTCTCTTCTGTTCTTCTTCCAATACTTTTATAAAATTATTTATTCTATCCTAATCAAAGTAGAAGAGAATCTCTATCGATCCAATATAATCAACCATATACCAATTTAACGCCTGTTCCGGCTTATTCGCGCTTAATTTATTTTATTTATTTTGTGAGGGAAGAAAAGAAAAGAAATAACTTTACAAAAGAAATAGAAGCTGAAAAAAAAGAAATTTATTTCTTATAAAAATTTTCAGTTTCTTTAACTTTTTAGATTTTTCACTTTTTTTTTATAAATTCTTTATCTTTTTCTTCTTTTTAAAGATTACTTAAATATCCAACAACTTTTCCTATCGTTTTCAACAATTTTTCAATACCTATTATATTCTATGATATAGAAAATATTTTTCTTAAAAAAAATGATTGCACCAAATCCAATTAAAATAATTATAATAGGAGCAGGATTAATCGGTCCTAGACATGCACAACATGTAGTTAATAATCAACAAACTGAATTATTTGCAATAATAGATTTACAACCATCAACTCAAGATATAGCTAAAAAATTTCAAACAAAACATTTTTTATCAATTGAAAATTGTATAACTTATTGTAAATTAAATAATTTACCATTACCTGATGGTGCAATAATATGTACACCAAATCATACACATATTAAAATAGCAAGTGAATTAGCTTCTTATGATATAAATTTATTAATTGAAAAACCAATTGGTTCAACACCAGAAGATGCAAAAGCTTTAAAAAATTATATTTATTTAAAAAAACCAAATTTAAAAGTTTTAGTTGGTCATCATCGTAGATTTAATCCTTATATATTAAATACAAAACAAAATTTAAATAAATTAGGTGATATAATAGCAATTCAAGGTAGTTGGACATTAAAAAAACCTCAAGAATATTTTGATTTATCACCTTGGAGAAAATCAACTATAACAGGTGGTGGAGTATTATTAATTAATTTAATTCATGATTTAGATTTATTACAATTTTTATTTGGTAATATTCATCGTATTTATGCTGAATTATTACCTAAACAACGTAATCATGAAACTGATGAAGGTGCTGCATTAACTATAAAATTTAAAAATGGTATATCAGGTACTTTTATATGTTCAGATAATGTTATATCACCATTTAATTTTGAAGTTGCAACAGGTGAAAATCCAACTATACCAAAACATAATATTGATGGAATTTATAGAATATTTGGTTCAAAAGGTACTTTATCATTACCAGATATGAAATTTTTTACACAAGATTCAAATATAATATCATCATGGACAAATCCAATTAATGAATTAAAATTAAATATTGATAATGATGATTTACCATTTGATTCTCAATTAAATCATTTTATTGATTTAATTAGAGGTAATAATGATGAAAATTTTTGTACTATAGATGATGGTATATCAGCTTTATTATGTATTGATGCAGTTATGAAATCAATTGAAACTGGTATGCCTATTATAGTGGAAGATATTAAAAATATTAAACCAAATTATGAAATATTATGTGATGAAATTAAAGAAAGTATGGAATTTTAAGGATATAAAAGAGTTTATAGGGTAATTTTAAAGGAAGAGTTAAAAGTTTTAGTTTATTTATTAATATACATTTTTAATGAAAGAAAAGTTTACAATTTATATTAAGATAACAATTCTCTATTTGATCCATTCTAATTTGAAGTTAGAGAGTAGTAGTAGTAGTAGTAGTAGTATATCTGTTGTTTTTATTAAAGGGTTTAAAAATTACCAGCCATTGTAATAAGCAACCAATAAAATTGTATATAATAATCCATAGTATCGGTGTTTGGATCTTTTGTCATTACCCAGTTAAAATGAATTGAAATGCAAGAAAAAAAGAACAGAAAAAAAAAAAACAACGAACAAAAAAAACATAACAGTAATCAAATCAAACTAATATCCCAAACTATTCAACTAATATTCAAACTATTCCCATAATGTCAACTAAATTTAAATTCAAATTCATAATTCCAACCGCATTGAAAGAAATAAGATTTCATTTATCACAAACTGAGGATGCTGCAATACCTTTAAGAAAATTTTTAACATATAATTATTTAACATTAAGAGAAGAACTGAATTATAAAATACCTATATTAATTAGAGAATCCTTTGGTATTCAACCAAGTTTAACTGTTAGATTTGAAAAAGGTGAAGAAATTAAGAAAAATTTAGATGGGTTGGATGTAAAAGGAATTGCTAATGCATTAAAAGAATTATTAAAAAGATAAAATAAATAAAAATAAAATATCATCACATACATAAATAAATAAATACAAAAAAGTCTATAAAAAAAAGTTATATAAATATACAACAATTATTTAATTTAATTTAATTTTAAAGTTTATATTCACCAACTTGATAAATTCCATAACCTAAACTAGCAGATTCATCATTATAAATTTCTTTAATTTTATCATTTGATTGATATGCAATACCACCAGCTACAATAATTGGTAAAAAATGTTCAAAAGATGGATGAGCATAATTTAAAATTGGATTATTTAATAAATTTAAAAAATTTGGTAATAATTGATCAGATTCACTATCTTCTAAAATATTTTTAATTAATTTATTAAAAGGTTTAACATAAGGCATTTCATTATTTGGATATTGTCTACTTCTACCAATATCACCTAAATTATGAACTGACATACCTGATAATAATATTAAACCAGATAAATATTTTGAATTTTCTTCATTAAAAATTAAATTATTTTTAAATTTTGATAATAATTGACCTAATTTAAAATGTGATTTAAAATCTCTATCATTTGATGTTAAAGAAACTTGAATTATTGAAGTTTCTGATAAATCTAAACCTTTAATTTCTGGTTGTGGTTTAGTTTTTGAATTATAATCACTAAATGCAATTTTTAAAGGTACCCAAACTCCATGATCTAATCCACGATTTTTAATTGATACATTAAAACCACCAATTTCTAATTCTTTTTTAATTTCATTTACAATTTTAAAATCACTAAATGAATGAAATTCTTCTTGATATAAATATTTTGGAAATCCATAAAAATCATAAATTAATTTATTTTCTTTTTCTTGATAATTAATTTCAATTAAATTATTACCTGAACTTTGCCAATGTGCAGATACTATAATAATATAATTTGGTTTCCAATTTGTTTTTATATTTGTACCTATTTTTTTAACTGTTTTCCAAGCTCCTTTATTTGTAAAATCATTATCATAATAAATAAATGATGGTGCTCCATGACTGAAAAAATATGTTGGAAAAGGATTTGGATTTTTAATAAATTTACTTGGTAAACTACTTGTTGTTGTTGATGTCATTTTATAATATATAAATATTGATATAAATATTGGTAAAATGAATAAAAATTTCATATATAGATATATATAAAGAATTAATTTCTTGATAATAAAATGTACAAAGGTTTAAATATATAAGATCTAAATGTTCTTTTATAAGAAGAAGATCCCCCTTGGTTTGTTCTTGTTTTATATTATTACTAAACATAAATATTTAATAGGTTCAAAAGAAATAAAAATATTCAAATTACTAAGATTACAAATTCTAAGTCTGCATATAAGCCTATCCGCAACACACACAAAATAAAATAAAAAAAAAACGGAGATCTTAAAAAAATAACGATATGGTAGCAGATACTTCGAATTATTTAATCAAAATTATCAAGAGATTTGTTATGATTGAATAGAAATTAATATATATATATATATATATAAATATTATAGTCCTATGAATTAAGTTGAAGTTATGAGTTAGAATATTGAAAGGACTTTATAGTTTTTAATTATCTCCTTGGCAAAATATATTAAAGTTTTGAAATCAATTTTCACATGAACCTTAAATATTACCTCAAGTTAAATATACATTTACCGAATATAACTTATAGAAATTTTGAATAACGCTTGTTATTATATAAATATAACCCAAGTCATAAGCATATTTCAAGACAATTCAATGTATAAGCAAAAACTGACAGTATACTGGAACAATATAAAATATTAATGAAGATTCAAAATTATGAGGAATAACATGTAGTTAATAATATTTTTTAAATAAACTTTTGTAGTGAATAACAACAATTATAGAATAAAAGACGAAAAAAAAATATGACCAACACAACAAAACAGAAGAACAAGTATAAATAAGAATCAAAAAGTCAAAAAAAATAAAAATTTATATTCTTGTACTTCCTCTTCAATACCATCTTTTTTTTTTAGCGACTTCATTAAAAAGATCTATTATAAAGATCTATTGTAAAGATCTATTATAAAGATTTAAAAGTTCCATTCATCAATTAATCTTGCTTCCAACAAACTAAGTTTCAATAATAATTTATATTATCTAGGAGATTAAAGCAAAAAAAAAAAAAACTAGCCAAAAAAGAAAAATTTATTAATTCATTGAAGTTGAATATAATAAAATTTGTTTGTATGTTTTTTTTTGTTTTGTTATCTATTAATGGATATTTATAATTATTTATTAACATTAGGAAGAAGAGATAATAATGAAACATCGCAATGAAAATGTAATAGTGGTCGATTTTTCAAATCGTAAGATTTTAAATATTGATGTCTCCAGAGTTTAAAATAGCTTAAACTGGGTAAAGTATTGTGTTAATATAATTTCTCATCATTTATTCTACAAGAGAAGTAACTAATTTTTGGAATCAATTCAATATTTAAATTGTATGGATTTTTGTCCTACATAGAATATTTTTTTCATTTCTTAATAATTTTTTAAATAGTTATAATAAGAAATAAATATATACCAATTTAGTTATATTAAATATCTTATCTTTGATGATTAAATTAATCCCTCTAAATTTATAGATAATTGAAAGTTGTTTCTGTTATTATCGTACGTGTTTTATATACAGGTTTGTGGATTTATAGGAAAAATATAAACAACAAATCAAAAAAAAAAAAAAATTTATAAATTTAGTTCAGTTTTCATTTATGTTGAAAAATTTTAGAAGTAAAATCGGGAGCTTTTTAGACAGGTATTCCATGTAATGCAAAATAAATAAGAATACAATTTATACTGTTTCTATTAATTAAATAAAGGCAGATAATTTTTTAAATTCAAATCTTATTTCCAACAATATTGATATAATTTATATTTTCTAAGGATTATTAATATGAACGATTTTCAAGAGAAATTATTGAAAATATTCAATATTATGTTATATTATTCCAATAATAGTTATATATAAATTTTATTTTAAATATCAGGAAGAAGTTTTTGAATGTTTCTTTGTATTTCCTTTAAACATGTTAGGGGTTCATATGTTATTCAATGTTATTCGTTGATGCTCTAGAAATACCAGAGTAATGAAATCCGAATTAAACTAATTTTTGGAAAAAGTTTTTTATTAATTCTTAATTTAATTATTAATTTGTATGGATTTTTTATCCCACAGTTTAAATTGACAAGAATTAACATTTTTTTTTATTTATATTTAAGTATAATTGTATATAAAAGAAATTAAAATATATATTAGAGAATTATTTATATTATTAAATTGTAGAAAATAGATAAAATATATAAATTAAATTGTTTTTTTTAAAAAAAGATATATCATTAATCTTTTAATCATTTGAATTAATCATACTCTAAATTTGAATAAAATATTGATAATATATATAAGAATAATTTTAATAATCTAAAATTTATTTGATCGTCAGTTCAAATGCTTTTTTTTTTTGATTTAATTACTTCAAGAGTTTTTTTTAATTCAAAGTGATCGTGCTTGTTTGAAGTGATAATAATGTCTTCTAATTTTCAACCTACATAATTATTTTCTGCAACACACACAAAAACAAAAAAAAAAAAAAAAAAAAAAAAAAAAAAAAAAAAAAAAAAAAAAAAAAAAAAAAAAAAAAACAAAAAACACCATATGGTAGCAGATACTTAAATTATTTAATCAAATTTATAAACAAATTTCTTATGATATGGTACAAAACATTTAACGTTAGACTTTGAATCCATAATATAAAACACAGAATTAAAAGACTATGAAATGGTTCAAATTAATAAGTATCTAAAAGCAATTAAAGAAATCAGAAAAGCTCAACTAACTACATTGAATGGGACAATTTTTTGCTCTCTGTCTTTCCATACTATCTTAAAACGGATACCACTCTACCACTAAGATTGTATTCTCAATAACTATACAAATTATCAAACTACCCAAATACTAACAAATGAATTACTACAAAGATTTTCTGCCTAAATGACTTTCTTTATTCAAAATTTATTATAATAGATACAATATAGTCGTGTATATTAGAAATATAATAATAAATTAGATGATTTGCAAAAAAAAGAAAAGTAGAATAAGTATAAATAAGAATCAAGAAGTCCAAACAAAAAAAAAAAAAATTTTTATATTCTTCAACTTGTTTATTTTATTGATTTTTTTTTTTCAACGGAAACATCTTTAAGAAGATCTATTATAAAGATCTAAAAATGTTCCGTTCATCAATTAATCTTGCTTCCAACAAACTAAGTTTCAATAATAATTTATAGTATCTAGGAGATAAAAAAAAAAAAAAAAATAGAATTGTTAATTCACTTAAGTTTTTAATTAATTTACTATTTTGTTTTTTTCTTTTTTAATATCTATTAATGGATATTTATAATTATTTATTTAACATTAGGAAGAAGAGATAATGATGAAAATTGTTTTATTTTTCATTGCATTCATTTTTCGCTTAGTTTAATGTGATTTTTCAATTCGAGGAGAGTTTTTAACTCATATAAGACTTCTAGTGGGTTCATATTTTTTGTTAGACATTTTTCATTGTGAAATGATTAATAATTTCTCATCATTTATTCTACAAGAGAAGTAACTAATTTTTGGAATCGAATCAATTCAATATATTTAAATTGTATGGATTTTTGTCCTACATAAAATATTTTTTTTTTTTTCATTTTTTTAATAGTTTTTTAAATAGTTGTAATATATAAAGAAATAAATATATAAATAAATATATATATATTAATTTATAGTTTTAATAAATTATATCATTAATTAGATAAATATCCAATTAAATTTAACTTGATCTTCAAATAGATAATTGGATACTTCTTCTTTAAATAGACTTGTTTTATATACAGGTTGTTGATTTTTATACGAAATATTAAAAACAAAACAAAAAAACGAAAATTTATAAATTTAGTTCAGTTTTCATTTATATTGAAAGAATTGACTGTAAATGTTTTTGCCTTATCAGAGACTATTGTGTTTTTGGTATACCATGTATGGGAAGTAAAAGTGTGTTAAAATAAAAATGAAATCAATTTATACTGTTTCAATTAATTAAAATAAAAAGGCAGATAAAATTTTTTTAAATTCAAATCTTATTTCCAACAATATTGATATAATTTATATTTTCTAAGGATTTTTAATATGAACGATTTTCAAGAGAAATATTATTCATATTTATCCAATAATAGTTGTATATAAATTTTATTTTAAATATCAGGAAGAAGTTTTTGAATGTTTGTTTGGATGAGTTTTGATGACTCCTGGAAGCATGAAAGCATTTTTCTGAATTAAAGTATTGTTGTGATTTAAAGTATTTTTCAATGTTATTCGTTGATGCTCTAAAATAGCTGAGCAATTCAATCCGAATTGAACTAATTTTTGGAACCAGTTTTTGGTTAATTCTTAATTTAATTTGTATGGATTTTTATCCCACAGTTTAAATTAACAAGAATTGATTTTTTTTTTATTTTTATTTAAGTATAATTGTATATGGAAGAAATTAAAATATATATTAGAGATATTACTTATATTATTATAATTGTAGAAAATAGAAATTAAATTGTTTTTTTTTAAAAAAAGATATATCATTAATCTTTTAATCATTTGAATTAATGATTGTCAAATAAAATAGTGAGACTGTATATAAAAATAACTTTATAAAATCAATAATTTAGTTTTTTGTCAGTTTAAATTTTTGAACAAAAAAAAAAAAAAAAAAAAAAATTTTTAATTACTTCAAGTAATTTATTTGTTTTTGAAGTGATCTTCTTTTGTTTTTTAAGTAAATTGTTATGTCGTCAGCAAAAGCTACAATGTTATAATTGTTGAAAGGATTTTCTGAACTTTATACTGTCATAAAAAAAGCAGATAATAGTTCTAAATGTTTTTTATTTTTATTTTTCAGAATTCCTTCAATCATCTTATTGATATAAATTATATTTCCTAAGGATTTAATATGGAAGATTTTCAATAGAAAGTTTAGAAAATATTCATGTTATTTAAAAAATAGTTATATATAATTTATATTTCGTTTTAACATCAGGAAGAAGAATGAATAAATGAAGGAAAGAAATCAGATGGAAGAAGATAAATTATTTATTTCTTGAATATCTAAGATAAAATCGAGTTTTGTATCCAGTGATAACTTTCTCAGATTCATATGATAGAATGGGAACACATTAAATAATTTTTGGAAAAAGTTTTTTTTAGTTAATTTGATTTAATTATTAATTTGTATGGATTCTTATCCCACAATTTAAATAAACAAGAATTAACTACTTTTTATGTTTATGTATTTTAGTATAAAATGTATAGAAGAGAATTATAATAAATATTTATATTTAAGATTTTTATTAAATTGTAGAAAATAAATTAATTTTTTATGAATAAGTTGTTTTCATTAAATAAAGATAATAGATATTTCTATATTATATATGAATAGATCGAAGTTAGAATTATATAGTGGTACTGTATATAAAATTAAAGGGTTCCTTTTTCCGTTCAACTTCACTTTATCATCAAAAAAAAGAAAACTGAAAACAAATTATTTCGAATATTCATGAGACTTTGTTTAAATTTCTTGTTTTAAAAAGAATGATCAATTTGTGGAAATAGTCATCTTGGTAGTGTTTTGATAATTATTAGATTATTGTTTTAAGCAATGATCTACTTTTTTAACATTCCTTCAATCTTATTTCCAACAATGTTTTGATATTTATATTTTCTAAGGATAAGGTGGGGGGTCATTATTACAAGTATTAAATTATATATAAATAATTTAATATTAATATATTGATTTCATTTTATTCAAATAATAGTTATATATAAATTATATCAATGGAACATTAGGAAGAAGTATTGATGGAATGAACTATACTTTTTATAATGTTTTAGTATAAGAGTTGATTCTATCAAAATAGTATCTTTAAATTGAAGGTCAATTTATAGCTCCAAATGGGAATGTGTTGAAATTATAATTACCATAGTTTACGTGGATGGGCTGCTTGTAGAGATACTACTTGATTAAAAGCTCGTAAATCCTAATATTTTTAATTTTTGGAACAAGTTTTTTCTAAGTATTATAATTGTATTGACATTGTCTTACAATTAAATTACAAGTTTTCTGTGTGAGTGTGTGTGTATTTTTATTTTTTTAGAATTAGTTGAATATATAGTTTAATTAAATTATTGAATTTGTAGAAACTTCTTCATTCTAGACAACTCTTAATTCCAATTGATATTTGGAAATTTTAACGAACTTGCTATGAATTTTATATGCAGGAGTTTACTAGAAACAATTTCTCACGTAGATAAAAAAAAAAAAAAAATCTCCATTTATTTATTTCTATTTCTTTTCTTACATTTTAGAAGACTTTCTCCATCGTTTTTGATGTGAAACGTGTGTCATTATCGGGGATGATTTCTACTGGTACTCCATGTAATCATATGGCGTAATTTTTTTAGTATGGTTTTGTACTTTCAAAGAGAAAGGAAGATAAATCATTTAATTTATTAATTCATCAATCTTATTTCCAACTATGTTTATATAATTTTATAATTTCTAATGGATAAAAGAAGTTTCAAAAATACAATACAATACAATACTTTTTGAAATTTGATTTTTATTCAATTAATAGTTATTTTATAAATTATATATAATTCAACATCAGGAAGAAGAATTGATGTAGTTCATATTGAACCAAAAGAGAGGATAATCCAGCAAGTAACTTGGAGTGACTACAGATATCTATTATCTGTAGATCAATTCATCAAAGTTTAATTTATAACTAATTTTTGGAACAAGGTTTTTTTTTAAAATAACTACTACATTAGAATTGTATGGACCTTGTCCCATGGTTTTAATTACTGTTGTTGTTGTTGTTGTTGTTTTTCTAGTTTTTTTAGTTTATTTATAGATTTGTATAAAGAAATAAATGTTTTTATATTAGATATCTTTAATATTTAATTGTAGACAATACAAAACTTTTGATATAGGTTTTTATGTATCTATGTATGTATCTATGTATGTATCTAAATAATTGATATTTGAAATAAACTTTTCATTATAATTTTATATGTAGGTTATTTAAATTAATTTGTATTTATCGTCAATTGTAATCGACAACCACAACTTCAACTATAAAAGGAGGTTAAAAAATTTTTTTTAAAAAAAAAACCTTTTTCATTTTAAATCATCAGGGTTGTATAGGAATAATAAAACACCTTTTAGTGGCCAGTTTGTACACACATCGAATATTGAAGTAAAAATTTTGTTTTTGAAATTAATTGGAGTAGGGTTAATAAAAAAATAATCATTAGATAAATTTTATTTATAAACCCTTCCCTTTTAATTATATATTTTTATTTTCATATATTCTTATTTTCAAAAAATGTTTAAAAGTCATTAATTATATTTTCTAAGAGATAATTATGAAGATTATAATCTAGTATTCATTTTTATCAAATCAAATAGTTATTTATAATTAATGAAGAATCATTTAGAAAGAAGAAATAATGGAATACAAAAACAAATATAAAAAAACCCCTTATTAATCAATACTTCTTGATTCTTAAGGGATGGATGGCAATAAGTTAAAGTAATAATAAGTCAAAATAATAAAATTTATAAGTTATAATAAACCAATTTATAAGTTATAATAAACCAATTTATAATCTAATTTTTGGAACAAGTTTTATTTATTCATTTTGAATTTTGTTGAATTGTATGGATTTTTGTCCTACAGTTAAATCAATGAAAGAATTGAATGAATAAATAAATTTTTTTTTTTACATAGTTGTATATAAAGGGTATGTATATATATAAATAAATAAATAAATAAATACTTTTAATTGTTATAAATTATATTATTGAATTTGTAGAGATTGATATTTTTTGCCAAATTGTATAGATAGATCGTTTTATTTGGTTGATGCAAACTACTATCTTCAATATCGGAGATAAAATTAAACCCTTGATAAAAAAAAACAGTTGATTTGTATGCAGGTACGAATATATATAGAAAAATAGAAACCAAAAAAAAAAAAAAACCAAAAATTTGGAAGAATAAAAAAAAAATTAAATTAGTTAGTTTTTTTTTTTTTGATTTTATTAAATATTTTACAAGTTTTATATCTGATTTGTGAATCAAAAAGATTTAAATATTTAATGATTTTTATTAATTCATTGGTTACAGCTAATTACAAGGGATCAACAGTAATTGATCTCATAGATAATTTTTAAAAGGATTCTCCTCAAATTTCATTGAAATTTTAAATTTATACTATATCAATAAAATAGATAAATTAATTTTTTATATATATCCCCCATCAAAACTTATTTCCAGAAATCCAAATATGATTTAATATTTACTAGATACTAAACGTATATTTCAATATAACTTTTTTATTGAAATTTGATTGGTTTGTATCATTAGAGTAATATATATATTAAATTATATATATGAATTAAGGAAGAAGAAAATTGATTGGGGGAGAGGAGAGGAGATAAATATACTTCTTCATATTTGCCCTTGGAAATACGGTTCAATTACCTAACCCCATAATTTGATTGGGACTTTATGTATGATTGTAATAAATTAATTTTTGGAACAAGTTTAATCTCAAAATTTTTAATTAATTGATTAATTCAATTTGTATGGATTTTTGTCCTATAAATTAATTAAAACTAAAAATTTTGAATATTTTCCTTTCTTTTCTTTTTCTTTTCTTTTCTTTTTTAAAAATATTAATTTTCTTTAATAAATTAAATTTTATTGAATTAAATCTAGAGAGATTTAAAATCAACTTGATTAAATTGTGAATTTGTTTAATTGTCTAATTAATATCCCTTAATCTAAAGTATAGTATAGTGGTTATTATATACAGGAGTATATGTAATCAACTTACTTCATCAATCTATTAATGATGATATTTCGTCAATAATGAAACTTTTATATTTTACCACTTTACAGAGTTTAAACATACGTTATAGTATTCTGATTTAGCATTTGTATAAATTTTTTTTATATAATTTTTGGAAACAGTTTACTTATTCAATTTGATTTATTAACATTTGCATGGATTTTTATCCCACTGTTTTTTTAATTAGAGATTTGAATAATAAGTTTTTTTTGTTTTTCTAATAAATAGTTGTATATATATATATATATATATATATATATAATGAATATAAAATAGATTTTGATTTTAAATCATATGTATTAGTTAAACTATATCTATCAATTAATCGATATCCATCTTTGGTAACAAACTTGTAATCGAGATATTGTGTTGTTTTATATACAGGAATCGATTGAACGATTATTTTTTAATTTTTTTATCAACAAAACCAAAATAAAAAAAAAAATAAAATTCATCTCTCAATTTTTTAATATTATGACATGTTTGTTTGAGAATTCTATGCCCTTGATCAGAGAGAATTTTTTTTGGGATTAGAGTTAAATTGAGTATTACATCATTAAATTAGTTAAATTTATGAATTGTTTATAAATTTTGTCTAATAGTTTAGTGAGTAAAGCAATGGCTAATCTAGATGTTTCTGCTCCTAACGTTGGTGCATATTATTAATTTTATTCCATCAAACTTATTTCCAGAAATGTTAATATGATTTATATTTTCTAGAGAATTTTAATATGGACGTTTCAATAGAATGCATTGAAACTTTATATTTTATTCAATTAATAGTTATATATATATAAATGTGTGTTTCGATACATTAAGGAAGAAGAATTGATGGAATTGATGGAAATTGATTGTTATTTTTTTGTACTGATATAGTGTATTGTCAGAATGTTTACAAATAATTCGTCGAATCCATTTTTATTATAATTTTTGGAACCAGTTTCTCTTCACTAAATTCAAAATTTCATTAATTAATATCGTATGGATTTTTATCCAACGATTTAATTAGAGATTTGAACAACTTTTTTTTTTTTTGTAATTATATATAGAAAATAAATATAAATTAGTTTTTTTGATTTTAAATTAAATATATTATTGAATTTGTAGAGATTGAAACTTGAGTAAAATGTCAATTGTTTAATTATTATCAAACACATATCTATATAATTATTCTTATCAATACAATCTTATACTTACAGTAAGTGGTGATGATTATATACAGGAATGGGTTTCCACTCTCTGGTTCAATATTCAACAAAAATTTAAGAAAAAAAAAGAAAAACTAAAATTTTATATTGGGAAGTAAGGATATGGATTGGTGATCAGTATAGATTTCTGTTTCGTCATGTATGAAGACTTAAACTTACTTAGGATAACAGAGAGTGGTATCTTACTGACATTATTATTCATCATGATGCTGGAATTAATATTAAAATAAATGAATATATTATTTATTTGAAAAGAAAATCGTTTTTATACTGTTGTTTCAATAAATCAGATAAAAAGAGATTTTTTTTTAAGTATTGTTATTATTGATATTCCATCAATATCTTATTTCCAAAATGATTGATATAAATTATATTTTCTAGAGAGGATATAATATATATATATATATATATATATATTATGAAAATTTCAATATTTCAAGATTGAATATTTTTTCATTTTATATCATTTAATTTATTATATAATTATATCAGAATTCATCAGGAAGTAGAAATTATGGAATATTTGATTAAATAATTTTTGGAAACAGTTTACTTCTCTAATTCTATTTGATTTATTAAAATTTGTATGGATTTTTATCCCACAGTTTTAGTAAGAGATTTGAATATATTTATTTGATAATTAGTTTTATGTATATATATAAATGAGTATAATATAGTTTTCGTTATTAAATCATATATTTATTAAATTTGTAGACCAATTTCAACTATAATTATCTTTTAATCAATATCTACCTTATTAATATAGACGAAGTTATGATAAAGGAGGCAGATATTGGGTTGTTTTATATACAGGAATTGACAACTATTTTCTTATCAACAACGAACAAAAAAGGGGGCCAAATAAAAAAAAAAAAAAATATTTAAATATCTTTCAAGACTAATAAGTTAAGTTTTTTTTATAAAATTTTGTTTATATATTTTGAAAGGAAGTTTTATACTGTTTGAGTTCAACTAGGTTTTTGAAAAATTTTTTTCGTTTGACGATTAATTATGATAAATTATCAAATTATCTAAATAGATAATTTGATTGATTTTTTCATTTTTTAATAATAATTTTTTATACTGTTTTTAATCAGATAGAAAATTTTTTTGATATCCAATCAAACTTATTTCCAGAAATGTTAATATATATATATTATATTTTCTTAGAGAATTTAATATGGATATTTCAAGTAGAATGATTTATTGAAATTCTATGTTTTATTATCAATTAATAATTATTTATAAATTATATATATATATTAAATATTAAGGAAGAAGAATTGTTAGGGTATAATTTTGGTTCGTATGTACTAACAAAGTACTCTTTAAATAATTTTTGGAAACAGTTTCTTCTCTTAACTAATTCAAGTATTTTTAATAAATTAATATCGTATGGATTTTTATCCCACGAATTCAATTAGAAATTTGAATTAAAAATCTTTTGTTTTTTTTATTTTATTTTATTTTATTTTATTTTAGATAGTTTTATATAAAGAAAATAAATATAAATTAGTTTTTAATTTTAATTTTAATTTTAATTTTAATTTTAATATTGTTTAATTTATAGAGATTTAATTTTAAATCATTATTAATGTTCAAATATTCTCTAATGTAATAACTTGATAATCAGTAGTAATAGTGGTAGTAGTGGTGGTGGTTATATACAGGAGTTGATCTCAATTTTATCCCTCAGAAATCTTTTGACAAAAATTAAAATTTTTGAACGTTTTTCTATTTTTCTTTTTTACTTTAGGGTTGTACCTTTGAAAATAATTAACGGAGGGAGTACATTTCCAATGTTTTGTGCTGTTTTTTATGAACTTATTGTTAAGTTCTGTTCCATGATCTGATTTGAAACACTTTAAAATATTCCAAGTTGAAAAATTTATACTGTTTCAATAAAACAGATAAATTTTAATTTTAATTTTCATCAAACTTATTTCCAAAATGTTAATAAGATTTATATTTTCTAAAGAATTTTAATATGGAAAGGTTTTCAATATTGAAATTATTGAAATTATTGAAATTTTATCATTTTATAATTAATTATAATAGTTATATATATTTTTTATTTCAACATAAGGAAGAAGAATTGATGAGAATTCTATTATATTGAATCTTCTAATGAAAGATATTTGTTTATAATTACTTGAGTGAAATGTTAATTAATTTTTGGAAACAGTTTACTTATTCAATTTGAATTTATTGAATCGTATGGATTTTTATCCCATGATTTTACTTCGAGAATTGAATAATATTTTCTTTTTTTATTTTTTTTTCTTAGTAAATAGTTGTATATTTGTTTAAATAAATACAATATAATATTTTTAATTTTTAAATCGTTTATTTATTAAAATTTGTAGAGATTATATATAATCCTTCCTAATTTTCAATATTCACCTTTGGTAATAAAGAAAATTGTAGAGATATTGGGTTGTGTTATATACAGGAATTAATTGACGGATTTTTGAATTTTCTATAAACCAACAACATGAACGAAAAAAAAAAATGTATAATACATAATACATGATATTTCGTTTAGGATGGATGTATTGTTATTGAATTCTGTACCTTGATCTGAAGGTATTATTTTTACCGTTTGTGTGAAATTGAAATTCTTTTATGAACTAATACTTTATACATAAGATTAATTCATTTGAATCTATATAAAGTAATGGCACTTTTTTTTATTTCTGAATAAATTGGACAAAGTCATATTTCAATGAGATTTTTATTTTGATTTGTGATTGTCAAGAGAGTTTTTTATTAGCTTAGTTGAATCGATATTTGTTTAATAATAAAAACAGATATTTAATTTGATTCCATCAAACTTATTTCCAGAAATGTTCATATATGGTTTATATTTTCTAGAGAATTTAATATGGATATTTCAATTTCAGTGCATTGAAATTTCATATTTTATCAATTGATAGTTATATATAAATTATATATATATGTTAAGGAAGAAGAATTGATGGAAGTTATATTGTTTTCTAGAAGTCTTAAGATATGTTGCATGTAAATTCGTGATGGATGCAATCGATAATTAACTAATTTTTGGAACCAGTTTTCTAATATTTCAAATTTTAATAATTAATATTGTATGGATTTTTATCCAATGATTTAATTAGAGATTTGAATAATATTTAAATTTTTGTAAATATAGGTATATTGAAAATAAATATAAATTAATTTCTTCGATTTTAAATAATATATTATTATTCAATGATAATAATCTCTCCTTAGTAATTGAATGTTGATGATATGGGGTTATATATAGGAATTCATTATTATCTTACGATTTTAAAAAATTAAATTATAATTGATTTATATCTTGATTTTCAATAAAAAAAAAAAATACAAAAACAAACAACAATTGTTTTTTAAGATGTGGACTTCTCCATTTCGAAAATCATGGTATGAATAATGGTATGTTTTTTCCTACAATCTTTTTTACTGTGTCATTTAAAGGAATAACTGATCAAAAAAATAAAGATTGAGTTTTTTAATTTTAATTTTATATATCAAACTTATTTCCAACTATGTTCTTATAATTTATGATTTCTAAGAGATAAAAAAGTGTGTTGAAATATGTATTTAACTATGAGAAATTTAGTTGAATATATTCAAAGAATTCTTTTTTGTTTCAATAATAGTTATATATAAATTATATACATCAGGAAGAAGAAATTGATATGACTGTAATTTTTAAGGATCCCAGGACCCACTATGCGGTGGTAATTTCATTAATAAATAATTAATTTTGGGAAAACTGTTAATTCTATAATATTAAAATTTTGTATGGATTTTCATCCCACGGCTTTTAATAATAATTTGAATTAATAATTTATTTTTAAATAGAGTTGTATATATAAAAAACATAGAATATATATTATATTATATTATATGAATTTAAACTTATAAAATTTTGAATTCTAGATTGTGTGATTTAATTGATCATAATTATAATTATAATTATAATTATAATTGAATCTAGATGGATGTCAAAAATTTCTCTATATATTAAAATTCTTTATATGTAAATTTTTAATTAACTATTGAGAGTTTCTTTTTAACTTTTATCATTTACTTATTCATAAAATAACATGACTTTAATTATTATAAATTGAATTATATCATGATATAATTCAATAATCTCTATCTCTCCATAATCTATACAAAAAAGTGTCATTAAGCATTTTGTGACATAAAAAATATTCTCTGTTTTTTTTTCTTTTTTTTTTTTGGTGCAAAAAAAAACACTATAAAAACAACTTATTTTCACCAGTTTTTTGAAAACTTTGTTTATTTCAATTTTTTTTGTCAAAAGTCCATTTTCAATTAATTTGGGACCACATTTAGGTTATCTATTTTTATTACTTCATACCTCAAGTTCATGTTTGTTTATTTATACTGTTATTCAAGAAAAAACAGATAAATCTTATGATCAAATCTATCAAAAACTTATTTCCATAATGATTGATATGAATTTTATATATATATATATTTAATATGGGTGTTGATTATTTAAATATTGAACTATGAAACAATGTTTAGTTTAGTTTGATATTATCCTAGTTAAATCTCCAATATTAATCCAATTATATATATATAAATTTATTAGAATATCAGGAAGAAGAAATTGATAGAATAGATTCTATTCGGATATTTTTTTTTTTCATATGAATTTTGCAACTAATTTTTGGAAACAGTTTTATCTTTTATTTTAATTCAATTTTTAAATTATTAAAATTTTTGTATGGATTATTTATCCAATGGGTTTTTTAATATTTAAATTAATTATTTTTTTTTTACTTTTATCTTCTTTTTAAATAGAGTTTGTATATATAGAATATATTAAATATAAATTTTATAGTTATATTTTCTGAATTCAAATCGTTTGAATTATAAATTATCTTTTTTAACAATTCAAAATATCTATTTATTAAAATTGTATTAGTTTTTTTTATATAGGATGCAAATTTACTAAGCATTAACAACAACAACAACAACAACAACAGCAAAAAAAAAAAAAAATATTTAAATTTTTGACAACATTTCTTTTTTATAGAACTTTTCATACAAGAAAGGTTCCAAATTGAACTTCATATTATTGACTTTCATTACATTTAATTTTTGAATTATATTTAAAATTGTTACATACATACATTATAATAATGAGTTTATTTTAATTTGTATGTCTTTTTGTTTAAAGTTTTTGGTATTTACGGTTGTGTGAGTGTTTCCACTGTTTAGAATTATGTTTTAATAGTTTATACTGTGAAATTAAACAGATAAATTTAATTTATTTCAATCTTATTTCCAACTATGTTCTTATAATTTATATTTTCTAGAGATAAAAATTAAATTATTGAAATATGTATTTAACTATGAGAAATTAGTTGAATATATTATTGAAAGAATTCTATTTTTTTTTTTTTTTTGTCCAATAATAGTTATTTATAAATTATAAACATCAGGAAGAAGAATTTGATAGAAGCATTAATCGCCATTAATTGTTCAGATTTTTTGTGTAATTTCATATATATTTTTTTTATACGTTTCAAGATAATGACTTCCGTGTATTTCAGAAATCTATCGATTTAATTAATTTTTGGAACCAGTTTATTTCTTATACAATTTAAATTATTAAAATTTTGTATGGATTTTTATCCCACGGCTTTTAATAATTTGAATTAAATTTTTTAAATTTAATTGTTTATTCTTTTTTTAAATAGTTATATATATATTAAACATAGAATAAATAAAATAAATCTACAAATTTATTATTTAAATTTTGAATTTAAATTTAAATCTTGTAATTAAATAAATTCCAGTTGTTATCTCTTTTAGTAAATAGTAAGTAAATAAATATCTTTATATACAGGATTCTACTAAAAAACCCCCCCTTCGAAGCTGTCCCCCCCTATCTTGTCTCCCCCAACTATAAAAGAAATACAAAAAGACAAGTTGTTGAAAATTTTACTTTTATCTTTACCATTAACATAATTTTTTTGATATCTGTTAGGATTAGAATATTTTTTAAATCTATTATCATTATGGTATGAAGGTTAGACCTGAATGTTTATCTGGGTGATAATTATTATCTTTATAACGGTGTTTGGAATATACCGACTCAAAAAGGAAAAAAAAAACATAGATAATATATTAAATTCCTTAATATATTTATTTATTGTTTGTTAATTGATTAATATTTATACTGTTTAATTTTAAAAAAAAAACAGAGATAAATTTTTTAATTAATTTAATTTAATTTCCATCAAAATCAAAACTTATTTCCAACCAGATTGATATAATTTATATATTTATTAAAGATTATAAGTAGGGAATAATAATGATGATTGGCTATCCAAATATTCAACTATGAATTATATATAGTTGAATATTTAACATAGTTACATACATATTTTCCATATTAATTGATATATTTAGATATATATATTGTATTTCAACATTAGGAAAAAGAATTGATATATTTGAAAAAGAAGGAACATATTTGTGATTTATTAATTAATTTTTGGAACAAGTTTATTCTTTATTATTAATTCTATAAATTATATTATTAAAATTTTGTATGGATTTTTATCCCACAGCTTTTAATAATTGAATTTAATAATTTATTTCTTCTTTTTAAATAGAGTTGTATATAAAACATAGAATAATATATATATATATATTTGAACTTATAAAATTTTTGAATTTAGATGATTTAATTATAACTAATTATTATTGTAATTGAATATATTTCTTAAATAGATGTCAAAATTCTGTATATTATTATATATTATAGAAAATTCTACGAGCAATCAATCCCTTCCCTTGCACCAACTACAAAAAAAAAAAAAAAATATCTTTTTTTAGTTTTCGACAACACTAAATTTATGTTTCTTTGTATTGTTTTTTCAGTTATTTTTAAACAAATGCAACTTGATAAAGAATTGTCTAATATTATTTAGTTGGAATATATCTGTCACTCACGGATATATGTTTTTATTAATTGGATGTTTTTGATTTTGATTTTATTTCCTAAGTCAAATTTGAGTAGTTATTGTTTCTTATTGACAATTGGTGGAATAAGAAGCATCTGAGTCATATAATAAAAGCTTGATAGTTTTATACTGTTATTGGATTAAAACAGATAAATCTCATTAATTAAAAGCATCAATACTTATTTCCAAAATGATTGATATGACTTTATATATATATTTAATATGGGGTTGATTGATTATCTAAATATTGAACTATGAACATATTTAGTTTGATATTATCATAGTTAAATCTCCATATTAATCGATATATATATATATATATAAATATATTATAACATCAGGAAGAAGAAATTGATGGAGTGCAATTTTAATTTTGTAATCTATTTTCAATTAGTGATGAGATAATCGTAAGGTACAGTTTATTAGACTGATTGGCCTATAATTTTCTTTTTAAATAATTTTTGGAACAAGTTTATTTATTTCTTATTATTAATTCAATTTTTATATTATTAAAATTTTTTGTATGGATTTTTATCCCACGGCTTTTTTAATAATAATTTGAATTTAATAATTTATTTTAATTTTCTTCTTTTTACATAGTCGTATATAACGCATAGAATAAATATATATATATAGAAAACTTTATTGAAAATTAGATTGTAAAAATTAATATTAAGTTGATATAAACCTTTCTTCTTGTTTTATATATTACGATTTTTATATGCAGGATTCTATATTATATTAAATTAAAATCGCAATCCTTTTTCTCTTGAACGTAGAAATACGAAATTGATTTTAAATAAAAAAAATTTTTTTTTTTTTTTATCATCATCTCCTAATATCAAGTTTTTTATTTTTAAAGAGATGTTTCTTAATTGATTTGAATTTGTGAATATTTGTATGGATGTTTCGGTTTTTTCATGGAAATTTAAATTTCAATTCAAAAAGAGTTGGAATATATATTTCAAAAAATACATAAATAAATATGTATTTTAAACGAGTGTGTGAATATAAATTGTTGATATGTGTTAAAAAAAAAATTTACTTCATGAAAGGGTTGCAAATTTTTTGATTTATGATGCAAGCCGTTCTGTTTGTGTATGAATGCATAATGTAATTGATTATTTTTTTCACAGTTGTTTTATTAATTCCATCAAACTTATTTCCAAAATGATTGAATATTTCATATATATATATATTTAATTTTGGGGGGAAGAGTGTATGGACTATTCAAGTATTTATCTATGACAATTTTAGTTAAATATTATTATAGTTAGATCCCATTATTAATCGATATATATATATATATATATAAATATGTTAGAACATCAGGAAGAAGAATTGATGGGATTAAATATTTTTTTTTCTTTTTTTTTTAAATTTTTTATTATTTTTAAATAATTTTTGGAACCAGGTTTTTTAAACCTTTATTTAACAGTATGGACTATTGTCCCACTGTTATAGAGATGTTTATGTCTTCTGTTTTTTTGAATTATCAATTAGTTGTGTATGAATAAATAGGTATGATGATAATTTATATTATTTATAGTAGAGAAATTAGTTAGATTTAATAAAATAGTAATTATATTTGGATTGAATTGAAGGAAGATCGACTACTCTATTATTTTTATTAATTAGAAATCTAATAACAAGTAAAGTAATATAATATTATACTATTAGTATAACATGGTCTTTAGAGTTAGAGTATTTTTTGTTTATGTCAAATGTCAATGTCAAAAGACAATCAGTGTCATAAACTGAATGTCATAAAAAGAAACGATTGATACTATAATATCTATAACCATAAGTCCATATCTAATATAGAAGAAGAAAATATAATATAAAATAATATGTCATAATCGGGAATTTAACTAAACAATCAAATTACACAATAATAATAATAATAATAATAATAATGAAAATAATGAAAATTGAGGGTTTTTAAACAAATGAAATTACTTTAGATACATTAAAATTACATTCTAAATTGTCATTATATATCCATTTCAGTAAAGTAGAATGAAATAAACAAGAACTAAAATAAAATTAAACTAAAAAATAAAATATTGAAAATCCGAAACCAAACCGATGGATAGATAGATAGCTAAATATCTATAAAATTAAACTGTAGAAAAAAAAAAAAAATATATTTTATGTTCCCTGACTAACCGTAAATAAAATATTTTATGAATATCAATTTCTATAGGACAAATGACATCAATATATTATATTATATTATGCTTATATATTTAATTAAAATAGTCCCAGTTCAACCAATCTACACAAATTAACATATTAATTAACAAATTTTATATTTGTTGATAATTGGATTAAATTAAATTAAATTAAATGATTTTTTTAAATATTTAAATAGTTTTATTTTTTTTAGTTGTATTGCTATTCTATTCTATTTTTCTATTTTAGATTAAATTGCTCTTATTTTAATTTGTTCTATTCTATTTCTTTCTTTCTTTATGGGTTTTAAACTTCTCTTATATTCCAACTATATTTCATTTATTTATTGTTAATTTTAAAAGATTCATCTAAATGGGTAAAACTTAATTTAAATTTAAATTTAATTAATTATATTAATTAAGTAATTTATGTATAATGTAAATGTAAGAAAAGAAAAAGCTTAATAAATTGAAATTAATTACGGGTGTGTGTTATATGCAGTACCACTGTTTATATTCAAAATAAATTTTGATTGTTTTGGGAAATTTCAAAATTCATCTTCAAATTCATATTCTGTTTCTATTGTCCTCTATTCTATTGAATTGATTGATTGATTGATTGATACTTGTAATAGATTTCCAAATGTAATTTTAACACAATTCACATGGAATATAAGGACTAAAAGTAAATAAAGAAATAGAAAGAAAGAATCGTTTGTTTATTTGTTGTAGTTGTTGTTGTTATGTGTAGGTCATACAAATTTCAAATTTAAATTTAAATTTTTAGTATAAATTTAAATATTATAATATTAACTATATATTTAATATATTGGTTATATTATTTTCTGTTTTCTATTTCTATTTCTATTTCAAATTCTGCTTCTTTTTCCTCCTTCTCAATTTTACTTTTTTTTCTTTTATTTATCAATCAATCAATCAATCAACTACTACTATAACTCATCCCATACCATCCCACTACCCACTACCCACTACCCACTACCACCTACCTTAATATCCTACAATTCATATAACAATTGACAATGGTTGGTTTATTCAATAGAAGAGTATGTTAGTTTTTTCATCACTTCCATATGATCCATAATTTTTATTTTTTTTCTTTTCTTTTCTTCAATATAATAATATATACTAACCACACACTTGATTATAGAGAAGACCTGAATCTTATCAAGGCTTTAGTAAATATGCCCATGAAATCAATTCTTATCATAATCCAAATCAACATGCTGGTTTACCTATAGTTAATAACAATTCATCTTCTTATCATCAACAACAACATCAACAACAAATTCAAAGATCTCAATCAATGACAAATGCAGGTCAGGCAGCAGCTGCTGCCTTAAGATTACATAGTTCTCCAATCAAACAGCAACAACCACAACCTCCTCCAACTACAAGACAATATGGTAGATCCAATTCTTTAACTGCAAATGCTAGAACTAATTCTTTAACTGGTAATAGAACTAATTCTTTAAGACAATACACTTATAATCCAAAACCTTCTTATTCAACAGGTCCAGTTTCTGCTAATACTAATACTAATACTAATACTACTAATACAAATATACCCAGAAGATATAATAGTTTAAATTCAAGTATAAAGAATTATGTTCCTCCTTCACCAACTTATTCAAGACAACTGCAACAACAACAACAACAACAACAACAACAACAACAAAAATTTCATCAAGTTGAAGAAGGTGATGAAGATGAAGAAGAAGAAACTGTAATTACAACTACTGTTACAAAAGTTCTTGATTCTCAAGGTAGAACTCAATCAATTACAACTAAAACTATTAAAACTTTACCTGATGGTTCAAATATTATTGAAACTACTACAAAAAATATTTCAAGATCAAATTCAAGAGCAAATTCAATTTCATCAGCTTCAAATACAAATAATAATAATTATAGAACTAATTCAATTACAAATAATGCAATTAATTTATCTAAAATTGAAGAAGATTTACAAAATTTTGATTATGATTATCAAATTGATTCATCACATTTAGATAATCCAGAAACTAAATTAAATTTAAATTTACCTGATAATTCAAATCAAAAAATTCCAAAACAATTGGGTGCACCATTTGATGAACCAGAAAAATTGGATCAAATTGATAGAAATTCTTCATTAAATAGTCAAGGTAAACCAAAACCTTTAAGATCTATATTAAAAAATTCTCCAAGACCAATTATTAATGATCATGAAATTGAAGAAACTTCAAATGTTGTTAAACTGGCTCCAGCATCTGCTGCTGCTGCTGCAATTGCTCATTCAACTAATCATCATAATAATATTACTACATCTCCAACTTCTCCAGCTTCAGTATCTCATCCTTATAAATCTTTAAAAGATCAACAACCAAATCATCAACATCATTATGAAGAAGAACATTATCATCAACAACAACAACAACAACAATATAAAGCTCCTATTAGTCCAACTTCAGAAGTACCTTCAGTTCCTTCAGTTAGATCACCATTAGCAGGTCAATTACAATCACCAAAACAATTTCAACATCGTAAACAAGATAGTTTAACTTCTCCATCTAATTCATCAATTAAATTTGATGATAATGTAGAAACTATCCCAATATATGTTGATAAATCTCAACATAAAAAATATCCTCAACCTTCATCAACTAAACCAAAAACACAAATGAGTGATGCTGATTTTTATGCTGCTGCAATGCAAGCTGCTTATAGAAATGTTTATGGTGATCGTGCTCCACCTCCAGAACAACAATATCAACAACAAAATATTGCTCCACCAACACCAGTTATTGAACAAGAACCAGAAAATGTTGAAGAAGAAGAAACTGAAACACCACTTGAAAAACATAGAAAATTTGGATTTATACCATTAAGTTCAAGAAAAGAAAAAGAATCTCCAACTCAACCACAACGTACAGCATCAATGAATTCATTAATTGAAAATAAAATTAAAAGAGATGAATCTATTGAACAAAATTTAGTTGTACCAACAAATTATGAATATACTAATCATCATAAAGATTTTGCATTACATTCAATGAGAGATCAACAAGTTTCTGGATTATCAAGAAAAGAAAGAGCAAGAGAAGAAAAAAAATTGGCAAGAGAACAAGCTGAAGAAGAAAGAAAAAGAGCTAAAGAACAAGCTGAAGAAGATAAACGTAGAGCAAAAGAAGAAGCTGAAGAAGAAAAACGTAGAATTAAAGAAGAAGCTGAAGAAGAAAAACGTAAAATTAAAGAAGCTAAAAAATTGGCAAAAGAACAAAATAAAAAGAAATTTGGATTTTTTGGTAAAAGAAGAAATAGTTTAGCAAGTAGTTTAGCATCAGAAGGTAGTAATATTCCTTTAGCTACAGCTACAGGTGCAGTTGCAGGAGCTGCTGCTACAACAACAACTGCAGCAGTATCAGGAACAGCAGCAGCTATAGTTTCAAATGGAAGTGGTTATACACCAATGAAATCTAATGATCCAATTCATGAATCATCTGCTATTACAAAAGTAGAAAAAGAAGTTTCACCAATTGTTTCTAATCCAATACCAGTTGCAGCACAATATGCAAATGCTGTTACTTCAGAAGCTACAACTACAACTACTAAACCAACTTATCCAAAACAAGTTTCATCATTAATTGATCCGGTTCAACCATCATCAAAAGTTCAACAACAACCAAAACTTCCTACACATCAAGAAGTTCATTCACGTAATATATCAGAAACTTCAGATATTGAAATAGATGATAGAGTTTATAAAATTTCAGTTCCAAGATCAAATAGTTTTGTACCTAATTCAACTATTGATCAATTAAAAAGAGAACATATTGGTGAATCATATCCACTGCCAAATTTAAATCACCTGAAAACTACATTAACTAATTCATACAAAGGAGGAGAAGAACAAGATTCTATTAATGATATTGGTATACATCATAGTCCTGCTCATTCAATTACTCCAAATACTAATATACCAGTACCTCATTTAAATGAAATTGATGATGAATTAGAAGATCTTGAACATTATAAAACAGAATCAAGAAGTGAAGTATTTGAAAGTAATTATTCATCAAGAGATAAATTACCAAGAGATTCATCATATGAACGTATACCACAAATAAATAATAGTAATAATAATAATAATCGTGAATTTCAAAATTCTAAAGAAAAATTAGTTAAATCATCATCATTTGAACGTTTACCAAATTCTAATACAATTGAACCAAAAGAATCATCATCATATGAACAAGTTGATCGACCAATTGAAGAAGAACCAGTTTTAGTTAATCAACAACAACAACAACAACAACAAGTACATACAACACCTCAAGTTAATGCAATGCCAACATTTGAATCAAGTAGAAAACATCAACCAGGTGAAGTTAATGCATCAGCATTTGTTAAATCAAATACAGTTTCTCCTAATAATAATAATAATAATAATAATAGTCATCATCATATTCATCATGATAGTGATCCAATAATAGTTGATGATGAAACCCCAGATATTGCACCACCAAGTTCTGAATCTTTACAAAATACTAATTCTACAAAAGCTACTGAAATTGGAGAAGAAGATCCAAATGAATTAATAGTTGAAAATAAAGTTGATAAAAAATCTGAAAAATCTAGTAAAAAATCATCTAAATTTAAAGAAAAATTATTTAAATATTTTGTTAATTCTTATGAACAATAATATAAATATAGATGCTAGACAATTTTTTTTAACTTGTGGTTTTTTTTTTTTATTTATTTCATTTTAATTATAATATAATAATACCCGCCCGTTACTTTTAATTTTAATTTTTTTAATTTGTTTTATTTAGGTTTTTAGTTTTTATTTTTATTTTTTATTCATGTTTAGTTTTAATTAATTTAATAATATTTTCAAATGATTTTAAATTTGATCTATATTCACCAGTATATAATAAATTATTACTATTTGAATTTAAATTTAAAATTTTTAAACTTTGATTTATTAATTTTAATTCATTTGATAATTCAGGTAATGAATTATTTTTATTTTGAATAATTAAATTTATTTTTGATAATAATGGTCTTTTTGGATTTCTTATAGGTATTATATTTATAGATAAATCATCATTAATACTTGTTGAAGTATTATTTGAATATAATGATTTTTGATCAGACACAAAATCAAAATTAGAATCAGAATCCACAGTAATTTCTTGATCTTGATCTAAAGTAATATCTTCTCTATTTTTAAATATCATTGATTTAAATTTCTTAACTATTCCAATTTTAGAACTAATTGATAAATTAGGAGTCAGTTTAATTCGTTTTATCATCATGAAATTATTGTATATATTTATATAACAAGATAAAAGACAATATATATATATATATATAAAAAAAATCTACATATGAAAATCAATTACTTTTTTTTTTTTTTCTGATCTGTCACTTTAAAAAAAATTTAATTAATTTAATTTAAACTAAGTGGCTTTAAATCAATTTCTTCATTATTATTTCTATTTCTTGATTTTAATATTTGAGAAACTAAATCAACAACAGATCTATCAATTGATTTTAATTCAAATTGATATAATTCTTTTGATTTCGAATCATTTGGTTTAATTAAATATTCATCTTTAATAGATTCACAATCAGGTAATTTATTTTTTAAATCAGGAAATTTTAATTTTATTGAATTTATCATATTTTGATTAATTGCTTTTGATGATTCTAATAATATACGTTTATTACTAAATTTTTTATCTTCAAGAACTAAACCATGTAATTTTGAAACATCTCTAATATCAACAGCACCAGCAGCAAATTGAGGAATTTTTGAATTTTTATTTAATTTTAATAAATCTCCAATAAATTTAGTAGTTGAAGGTAAATTATCTTCATTTAATTCAGATTGAAATTTTAATGGACCTAAAACTAATGCAGGACATATAACAACTAAATCAAATTTTGGTTTTTCTTGTTTTAAAAATTTCCAAGCTTCTTCTTCAGCTAATTTTTTTGATGTAAAATATGCCATATTTCCATTAATTTTCCCCATTTCATAAGTTAATGGACTCCAATCTTGATCTGAATAAATTCCATCAATCCCAAATGCTTTATCTGGACCAATCATTGATGCTGATGAACTAGTTAATATTACACGATTAATATTTATACCATATAATTTAATACTTTTAAAAATATTTTGAATTAATTTAATTGAAGGTTTTAAAATTTCTTCTTCATAATCTTGGGCTTCAAATTTAACTATTGCTGCTGTATTTATAAATTTTGTAACTTCAAGATTTTTTTTTAATACATTATCAAATGATCCTTCTTTTTCAAAATTTTCAATTATTTCATATTTTAAATTTGGATTGTTATTAAATAATTTAAGTAAATGTTCTCCTGATTTTGAAGTTCGAACTATTGCTATTATTTTATTTTGTTGATTATCTTGTTCTAATAATTGTCCAATTATATGTTGTCCAATATATCCTGTACCACCTGTTATGATAATAGAAGTCATTTTCAGATGTTGTTGTTCTAAGAAAGAAAAAAAAATTTTACAAACGTTATATGTATTGCTATTTATATATTTTTAACAGGGTTTTACATAAATTACTTGGGAATTTTGTACAATGTACCTTTGCTTAAATAAATAATGAAAAATTTTTTTAACATAACGAAATATTTAGTAATAATACCGAAGACATATATAATATAATATAATAGATGTAATTAATTAATTAATTAATTAATTAAGTGCCGTTTGCTTATAAACCTTAATCCCTAAACCCATATTTTGTGAATTGGTTTGGTTTGGGGGTTGTTAATTATTGTTTAAGATCTTATTATTTTTAAATTGTTGTTGTTAGATCTTTTCGGTTAAATATTTAGCAACAACGAATAATAATAATTTATTTTTTTTTCGTTTAATTTAATTTATTTACTAATTAATAATCTTTTAGTTTAGTTTAAATTTTTTTTATTTTTTTTATTTTTGTTTAATCACAAAATCTGAATTCCCATTTATTATACTTCATCATTTATGTATGATGTATGATGTCTCCTTTATTATTTATATATATTTCTTTATTTAAATTTCATTTGACATTATTATTTATAAAAACTGTTTTATATTTGATTATATAAGACCATTGAAAAAGAAAAAGAAAAAGAAAGAAAAAAATAATATTTTCTAAAATGGTTTGATTTCATTTCATTTCATTTCTTTTATTAATTACTTAATTATCTCCGCTTACACAAATATTCCAAATAATTAGTTCAATATTGTTAATATTTAACAAAACCCGTTTTATTAAATATTTATTTATTTATTTATTTATTTCTCCGTTTTTATATTTTCAATTTAAAATCCATACTTTAAGAAAAGAAAAGATTTTGATGGGTTTGTATGAATGAATTTTTATTTTTATTTTCTTTTCTTTTTATAGAAAACTGTAGTTTGTTTTATTTTGTAATTAACTTTAAAACCATATTAAAGAAATTCAAAGACATTTGCTGCTTCTTTTTCAGTTAAAGTTAATTTCATTAATTCATTCTCCACAAAATCCAAATGACTAAAAAATTTTTTTTTTTTGGCCTTTCTCTGAATTGAAATGGAAATGGAAAATGGAAATGTGCTACCACGTGTGTCTATAAAAAAAAAAAATTTCTCTCTCTCTCTCTAAAATACGTCATTATTGATACATAGTTAAAACCATCAAATATCTATCTATTTTGAGATCATTTGATTCTCTTGATATTCAAATTACTAAAACAATTATAAACTTGATATTTAAAATAGATAAAGATACTTTTTTTTGGAGATAATTTCGGTATTATTTTATTTTTATTTAGGATCATACATTATTATTATTATCCTTTTCAAAATACTATTAAATATAGATACTTAAATGGTATAAAATGTAAAGGTAAAACCAAATGGCCTTGAGTTATGATGATATTATAGATTTATTTTCATTAGTACTAAGCTTGTTTCAGAAAACTCTTGAGAATAACATCTATCTATTAATAAATTCTATTTTACAAAAATTAACTACTCTGGAATTTTCATAACTTAAATGGTCCCCCTTTTTTTTAGTTATTTTGGATAACTTTGAACATTTTTAAGACAATATTATTGTCAACTATATGTTAGAAAAGTGCTTTTTTTTTTAGAATTTGATTTGATTTGTAACGGTTCTTGGAACTATTATGTAATTGATTACATAATAAACTTTTAGATAGCAGAAAAAAAATAAAAACTAATAAAAATCAAAATCAAAATTTCTAAATCCACAATTCAATTTTTTTTTCCATTTTATCAACAACTTTCAATCAACTTCTTTTTACTATATACTTTTAGTATTTCATTATATATTCAATGTCAATTGCTAATAATTTAACAAATTCTTCTTTAGATCTGCTATTTTCACATGAAAATTCACTTGCATCATCATCATCTACAACTACTTCATCAAATGATTCATCATCAAATATAGATCCATTAATTTCAAAAGCTTTTAATGATATTTGTATGGCATGTAGAACTGGGGATATAGAAGTTGTTGATTCTTTATTATCTACACCAAATTTAGATATTAATCAAGTTGATGAATATGATTATTCTCCATTAATTTTAAGTTCATTATGTGGTCATTATAAAATTGTTGAATTATTATTACAAAGAGGTGCTGTTTGTGATCGTGATACTTTCCAAGGTGCAAGATGTATATATGGAGCATTAACTGATGAAATTAGAGATTTATTAGTTAGTTTTGATATTTCTAAAGCAATTGATATTACACAACCTTTTGCTTCCCATATTTCATCTTTATTAAATCCAATTAATAATAATATAATTGTAAGTGATATAATTATAAAATTTAATAATTCTAATAATCTACCAAAAGATTTACAAATTTTTAAATTACATAGATTTTTATTATCAGCAAGATCAAAATTTTTTAAAGAAAAATTAAATAATGAATGGCAAGATTTAACTATAATTACAATGTCACAAAATATTGATCCTTTAGCTTTTAAAAATATTATTGATTATATTTATTTAAGAACTGATTCTTTAGCTATAGATGATAAATTTTTACAACCAAAATTAATTGATTTAGCTAAAAAATTTCAATTTATTGATTTAATTGAAGGTATTGAAAAATTAAAAAATTTAAAAGATAATAAAGATATATCTAAAATTAAACATGATTTATCATTTAAATTTATTGAAAAAGCAAGAAAAGATTTAGATTTATTTTTAAATAATAATATTTTAAATGAAAAATTAATATCTTCAATGAATTTAATAAAAGAAATTGAATTTGAAGATATTATTGTACAAGAATTTTTATCAAATGAACAAAAATCTTCATTATTAGAATCTACTTCAATACCTGATATAATATTAGCAAGTATTGATTTAGAATTAGAATCTATAATATATTATCCTGTTAATAAAAGTATTATATCAAGATCAGAATATTTTGATACAATGTTTAAATCAGAAATTTTTCAAATGTCTCAAGAATATGATTTACCAATATATAAAATGGATAATAATAATAATAATAATAATAAAATTCAAATTATAAATCGTCCACAATTAACTATTGATAATATACCAGTTATACAATTTTCTTTAAGTACAACAAATCAAGAAATTTCAAAAATGATTTTAACTTATTTATATCATGATGATATAAATAATATACCATTAAATTCTACAATAGATTTATTATTTGCAAGTGATGAATTAATGTTGGAACGTTTAAAAACAATGTGTGCAGTTAATATTTCATCAAATTTTAATAAATTAAATTTTAATGATTTTAAATTATTAGAAATAAAATTAAATCATGATTCATTTGATTTAATTCGTATATCATGGCAAACTCATTGTGATAAATTAGAACAACATATAACTAAAATTATTGCATATAATTTAAAAGAAATTTTTGAAAATTTAAATTTAAGAAATAAATTTTCAAATTTAATTCAAGAATCTGCTGAAAGAATTAAACAACGTCAAGATACTGATACTATTGAATTAATTGATGATATAAGATATTATTTAACTAAAAAATATACAATAAATGAAGATAATGAAGAAAGTTTTGATCCAATTAATTTTATTAATAATGATGATAATGATATTAAATTATATAAAAATGCTTTTATTCAATATGAAAAAGATATTGAAATTATTGATTATTTATTAGATTCATTGAAATTGGATGCTTAGGGAATATACATATTATTATTTTATTTTTTTTTTTTTCCGATATAACACTGTAAATTAACTTTCTATACACCGTTTTTACAAAATTTTATACAAAAACTATATAAGATTTATATAAACCCAATATATAACAAACTTAACAACAGCTAAAAACAAAAACTCAATTCATTTAGATTGAGGTATTCATGTAATGGAAGTTTGAGGAAAAGTTTAAGAATAAACTG